>WUQG02171877.1:0-22966 GCA_011317285.2 Androctonus mauritanicus
CCATATTTTATACAATATTGTCTTTGGTCAATATATTAATTAAGCTATTCAGCATATGAAGTTTGTTCGAACTGGTCTGGTGGAAACATTTCGGTTTTCTATTCAGAGGTTTCGGGATCGAATTAAGATCCTACCGCTTCGAAAATTAATATGAAAAATCCTGTCAAGTTCTTTGATATCTGTTTTGTACAATACCGCAGACTTCCACGAGTGTTGATATAAGGCATGCTATATAATTGCTACATAAAGTTTTACAGTTAAAGTTTGTAGTTAAATCATGTTTTTGTTTCATTTCTTCCCATATTAAACAATATAATAATGTTTCGATGAAAAAAATAATCAAATATTTGTTTTCTAACATCAGATTCCAGGAACGTAACTATGCCTTATAATATTAAGTCAATGGATATTTTGGTTTCAGTTAAATTCATGATTTGGAGGGATCTAACCCATGACGTTAAACAAGAATCTACCGTATATTCATCAGAGTCAATTTAGATTAGAATTAAATCAGCCAAAATTTTGTCTTTAAAATGCAAATAACAAAGCTGAACAATTACTATTTTGTAATGATATACAATTTATATACAGTAGAATGAAAATAAAATGTTTCAATGATTTGTATATGAATACCAGCTACAGGCATTTGATATTTCTGAGTTATTTATCCGTGAAATGATAAGCAAAATATTTCATGTTTAAATTAAATATGTGCCAAGTAAAGGCTGATTCTTAGTTCGTCAGAACGGAAAAGGAAAAGAAAAGAAACGACAGAATTGTCTTCTACGCGGTATTTCGCGTATTCGTTTTAACGTAGTTCCGTTCCTTCTATCTCAATCGGAAAACTTAACAGAGATTTTATTTTTCCTTTATTGATATCCCATAAGTCAACGCGTATGTTAGCCAATTCGATACGACATCCTAAATTATAATAAATGCTATTACTTCGGGAAAGATTATTTTAAATTATACTACAATATCTTATAATAAAATTTAATAATAAATCTGAAATATCGAAAAAAGAATTTCGGGATTACTATTCTTGATCTTCTGTATAAATTTAAAATATTCTCCATTTTTCTCTCCGAATTTATTAAACAAATATATAATTTATCTTTTTCTTCTCTAAATCTTTACCATATGTGGCTGAAAGACCGCTTCTATCGATAGATGATAGCCACCATATTTCAAACGAAAGTCGACCAAGAGCATGCGCATTCTTTCTTCATTCCATTCAACTATGAACGGATAGACATTCAAAAGAAAAGGAACGGAACGTGTTCCTTTCCTTTTGCTTTTTCATTCCGGCGAACTATGAATCGGCCTTAAGTCGTTTCAAGTATTTTATTATTATTTTTATTAATAATTATGAATACACTTGTTTCATTTTCACGTCAGTTGCAAATGATTTTTAGCGTAATTTTGCTTATAATTCACTTTGTGCCATTATTGCCATAATTCTTAGATGAATCGAATGCATGTGCGAAGTTTGAATGATCAAAATATGCCGGAATTTAACACGATTCCGCTTATATCGCGACGTGACCGTTGACCTTCGTGCAACGCGTTATAAAGGATTTTGAAATGTGTTATGTTTCTTGTACGCTTACACACAATCTCTATTTGACAATCATACATCTTTATCAATAATTGAATCTTCCGCTTTGAACTAATTTGTCATCCACCTACAGATTTTTATAAAATAGTTCACTATAATATGCAGATATACATCGTACGCATATATTGCATACAATGTATATCTACATATCTGTATATGTAATGTGCATTCCTAATGGTTTTTCAAAACCATTATGTATAAATTACAAACCGTTATATAACCAATTATTATCGTTATGTTATGTAAACCATTATGTATAAATTACAAACCGTTAAGTAACCAATGGTTACTTAACGGTTTGTAATTTACACATAATGTACATTCTTAATGGTTTTTCAAAAACCATTAGGAATGTACATGTGTATTTCCTAATGGTTTTTCAAACCATTAGGAAATAATGTATTCAATACATTCCTAATGGTTTTTCAAAACCATTAGGAATGTACATTATGTATAAATTACAAACCGTTAAGTACATTACTAATAGTAGTACATTAGGATTGTACATTTTAGTAATGTATATTCCTAATATACTACCGTTCCTAATGGTAGTATATTAGTAAATGTACAGTCCTAATGTACTACCATTAGGAGTGTACTTAATAGTTTGTAATGTATATATAACGTACATTCCTAATGGTTTTAGTGTATATGTATGCATGCATATACCTTAAAACCATATATACATACATACATATTAAAACTATTAGGAATTCTGATATAACTTTAATTATTTATTGAAACAAAATGTTGGTTTATAAACCAAAATTTCATAATTTTAAGGGATGATATAATTGGAACATTTTAAATTAATTTATTAAATGGGAATTACTCAGAAATTTGAATTTATAATTGGCATTTGTTTAAAACTTAATTAATCCCTCAGTAAACATTAAATTCCTTTTAACTATTGATATTATTACAGGGATTAATCTATAATTTCGTAAATATGGAAAATTTTAAAGTAATATTAGGAACTGACTTAACAATATTACGAACTGACTCAACAATACATAATAATAGATTCTAATGAATCTATTATTACGTATTTGTTAGTATTGTATATATTATTTTTATTTTTAAATCCCATCAAAATTGAAAATTCAAGCAAAGCTCTTAAATGAAATAATTCTCAAGAGACTGGAAAAAATCGTCAATACAGTATTAGTAAACGTTTATATTTGCAATAAATAAATCGTATTTAAAATTATGTAAATTTTTTTTAATACAATATTTTTCTATTTTATTTTTAAAACTAATTTTTTTTTTTTTTCATTCGTTCGCCCTAGAAAATTCTATTAAAGTGTTTTCTCCAACTATCTTTTTAAAATTGATTTTTTATTATAATTGATTCTCAACGAAAATTATATTATGGTCGAAAGGATGTTCAAAAAAGAAGTAAAGCGAACATGCCAATAAAACCTCACTGCAATCGATACTGAAACTGCAGAATTTAAAAAAAAAAAAAAAAAATGTTCGAAAGTACTCTTAACATAAGTATTTTTTAAAATTATTATACGAAGGCAGTTTTAATAGGTTTATTTCTCCCGTTTTTCTTTCCATTTAAGTTTAGTAAAATGAAACGATCTGCTTCAGTTACAAAAACTGTCCTTAACGCATATAATTAATTCCTAATGATGAATTATCGTGTCAGAAGTATTTATAGTCATTATACTTTTTTTTTAATGCTTAATTAAATCAAGGATGATAATCTATCTGAATTCTTCATGGCGTCGTTTGATATTTTTTTTTACTTTTCGAGAAATTAAATTTATAAAAATTGTTACTGCAGCAATAAATCGCAAATTTATTTATTACTGTAACAGTATATGTGTACGTGTTCGGGTAAATAAATATTTTGATATTCAATTTCGAAGTAGAATCAATTCGTTAATACGTAAATGCAATTTTGTGTTAGCAATTTCAGATTGGGGGAAAAATTAAAAGAATTCAATAAAAATGTCTGAAAATGACGAGAAAATCCTATTGCTTTTTTTGCGATTTTAATTTATTAAGTTTTTCGATTTTATTCTTATCCTGGGAAAGGATACTGTCCGAGAAATCTGTCACTACAATTTGAATTTTTATCAAACCAAAACAGTTAAGTAAAAAAAAAAGAGGAAGACGTCGTTGCAGATACGAAAATCCAAAAAAAAAAAAATTGAATATTTGATCAAATACGACTTATACAAACGTCGCTAGTACACGAATTTTTTTTCTTTATTTTTTCCGAACAAAATCCTTTGGATGAAAAATTTCTGATTGAATAATAACTTAAAAAGTATTTCTCTAATCGGTGGTTAGTGAGAAGTGAGGAGGAAATAATTCTCGTAACATAAATCCTACATAATTGAATTTTTAAAGCATCAAAAAACATCTCGAGTTAGCTATACAAAATACATCAAAAAAAATATATGCCTAAGAGGCAGAAAACTAAGAGGGAGAAACGTTTTCGATATATAATCTAACCATATTGGAATGATGAAAATTGATAAATGGCACCTGTCAACCGAACAATACTACTGCTATTACTACATCCTAATTTTTCGATTCGCATTTTCAGCCTGCCATTTTGATTTCGTGTTTTAGCAAACGTTGCAGTCTTCATCATTCTGCGATCATCTCAAATTATCTTAATACTATACATTTAGTAGAGCATGAAGTTTCCAGACAGCGCTCGTATTCTTTCTAGTGATTTATGAAATCGGTGGATGCATTAACTTCAAACATCGATATAACATTTATTAATCTTTATAAATGGTAATTTTATCCGAAACTAAGCAGATTGCAATCAGATAAATTTAATAACTTTTACGGAAAGTTTCAAGAGATGTTTTTAACACGAGTTTATCGTCAAAACTGTTCACGAGTGAGCAAAATACTCTACTTTAAACAAAGAAAAAAAAAAGAAACAGCTGAAGTGGACCGCAATAGGATATATCTGAGAAATTTTCGAGTAAACAGGAGACACTTCAAGAAAATTCGCAAAAAAGTATGTTTTCTATCGGATCAACTTACAAAATATGACATTGTCAGATACAATATCAGAATTTGGACTGAATAAAAAAAAAAAAAGATAAAGTAGAACCGATCCGAGCTGTTTACTTTTATGCGATTTTATGCATGCGCGTTGTAATATTTTGTACATATATTTTAATATTTATAAGGCTAAACAATATATTATTCAGGTAAAAAAACGTATTAAGATAGATATTTTTTTTCCTATTTTTGGAAACGCCATTACTCTCTCGCTTTAATAAAGATCGTTCGATTTGCAACGTTTGCTATTTTTTCAATTGTTTTGTCTCAAGTGATATCTTCCTCGTTTTATTTGCTCTTCGAAGAATAAATACCGTGTGTGAAATTAGTAAATATATATATATATATATATATGGGTCTTTAAAAAAAACATCTGAAGTTATAACTTTTGTTGTTTTCAGTTAAAATAAACAAAACTAAATTAAATATAAATTTTTTTTGCAGATAAATATGGATGAAAACGAAGGTTAAAAGGTCGAAGAAAAAAAAATGGGTGGAAGTAAGTTTACCTTTTTAATTTATTTTGTTTAATCATTGAAAAGTTTTTTTTCCTTCTTTCTGGAAGGTAAATATGCGAAGAATGTTTTCACGTGAAAAAATAATTAATTTAAATATTTTATGTCGTTTAAAATAAAAACTTTATGATGTATGTCAGTGGTTAAAGGTTTTTAATCGGCTCCTCGGCATAAATTAATTTTCTAAAGTAAAAAAAAAAAAGATATCTGATACTTATTTTTCATCTTTGGAATGCTGTTTTTTTTTATTCAAATCGCATAAATTTCGCTAAGCATTACTAGGCAATCAATCGAATGCTGCAAATACGATGCTTTTATCTCACAGTTTACAAATTATATGGTCCATTGTGTATACAGTAACCATTCATTATGTATCAACAAATGTGTATACGCTAGGGTGAAACACCTTTATATAGTGCCATTAGACGACTCCACCCAATCAGATATGTTGAAAGAAACAAGATTTAGAAACTCTCGAAGCATGCGGCTTACAAGTTAGTCGGAGATGAATATCTTTTTTTTTTACGAGCTAAAAATCAATATTTTATAAAATTTCTTCTGATTTTAAAAATATAAATATTTATTATTTAAATTTAATAAGTTACCTATGTATGTTTATCGAATAAATAATTCATAAACCATTCAGGATATATATATATATAAAATATAAAGAATTTTTTAACTAAATATTTTTTTTATTCCTTTATTTCGAATATTATTAATGTAGTTTATTAAATATTCGTGAAAGATTTGAAAAATTATTATTGTTGCATTATTATTTTTTTCGAATAAACCAATTTTCTCATTTTATTAGTAAAACTGATATTGATTGGATAATTTTTAAAAAAGCGTATTATGCGCCTTCTATCGGTCATAAATTTCGAATAATTTTTTTAAAAAATTTAATTTCGAAGATTTTAATTCTGACAAATCGTTAATATCGAAAATAATTAAATTATATGATGATAATTAAAATACAATACTTGAAGACTAATATATTTATATATAAATTCATGCTATTTTGCGTTATGAATTTCTTTAATTTGTGAACAGGATATGAATTATGGATGAGTTCAATTGGTTAGATTGAATATAAATTATAATTAAAGTATTATTAATTCACGATTATACAGTATATAGGTTTGAATAAGATATTTTAGTCATTCATAAATATATATAAGCGTAATTTATGCTTTTTTTTGCTAATTTATATGCTGAAATTCTGAAATTTTGGATTCAATTTTCACGATACACTCACACGGTCACTAATTTATTTGTCTCGTTTTAGTACTTAGATTAAATAATAAAAAATAATGTTAACTCGTACCTTATCATAGTATAGTAACTAAATGATGATGAATGAATGTTACCAGCTTTTATTTTTAGTAAAATATTTAAAAATTCCTCACAGAATATAGCTATGCTATAATCTATGTTCTTCAACCTTTAACTTCTACTTTAATAGTCTTGCTCTAGAATATCTAGAGACATTTCAGGTTTAAATTTCCGGAAAGTGAACAATCAAATGATAATTGAAGGCAGAGAATACTTTTACGTGCCGAAAACGGAAATCACGTGGTTTGGGTGAAATAAGTTTTCAACATTTTTATTGTTGCACGGGCGATTGGGTTATAAACAATTTGTACGAATCCAAACTAATTTATCGGATGTGGACAAGGTCTCAAAGTACGGGAAGAAACATCGGCATTTAAATTACAACTGTCACATGACCGATCTGCCCGAACAACGGAAACCACTCACCCCCTAACGGAAAATGGTTCACTCCACTACTAGATTGCGGAGAGCAGACGAATACTCTCGAACCGTACGTATTCTCCACGAGAAAGATGTCACGACCCGCTTATAGGGTAGACCGCTGGAGAAACTATTTTAACCAATCGGATTTATGTTTTTTAACAATGGACAAGTTTGATTGGATATTATAAAATATCAAATTTGAAATTATTAACCTCGTAAGCAGATGTCAACACATGATCTGGGTAAGTTTTAATATTTTTATTTAACAGCACACATTAATCTTAAAAATTTTCCACCCAATAATTGATAAATTATCAACCGATAAGGAACGATAAAATTTTATTCAATAACAATTTTCATAAAAATTCGCTTTAAAAACATGCGTTAGAGATTAATGTTTTTAAACTTAAAAAAAAAATAATAATAATAATTTAATCAAAGTTGACCAATGAGAGACCTTGACACTGTTAGCTATTTTGTAAGTGGAGATCTGTGCATTGTTTATTTCGCCGGAAACCAAAGCGAATGCTTGTCTTTAGAACTCTTAATTTTCAAAAGAATGCGACGTACATTTGTCTAAATTCGTTTCCAGAATAGAATTAAAAGAAAAAAGAAGGAAAAACTTATCTGAACAGGATTTACAAACCTCATCCTGGTTGTGCAAACCAATCGAAAATTGAAAAAAAATTCGTAAGAGTGTAGCTTTAATGATATGTCAATGTTGACTCAATCCTCTTCTATATAACAGTGTTTCGTCTGTTACGCATCTTTTTTTTTAATTTAAAAATATATATATATAACAGAAAATTAATTTTATCGATTTTTCCAGAAGATAAAATGATATTCCTACATTCGAAATACCTTTTTAATTAATGAATTTTAGATACTTTCCGCATTAAACAGTTCTCGCATCCAAAATCGTTTTTTTTTTTTTTTTAACGATATTAAAAGCCCAAGTAAAGACATTCTCGTCACTCGTGTAATAAATAAGTTGTCACTTGTCCGAACGTGTCTAAACACGCAGAAAAAAAATTTTATAATTTAATTAAAACTTGTTTTATACTAAAGCAAACTTGTACACAGTTTTTATTATTTAATATAAATTATACTGTTTGTTTGTTTAAAAATGTTCTCTAGTTAAGTAATTTTTTATATATATATATTAGTAATTAAAAATATTTTTCTTTTAAATCAAAATTTTCTCGAATTTTTCCATTAATAATTATCGTTATGAACACGCAATTTTCTTAAGATTTATTTATATTGTTAGTTGAATTCTACACAGGAGCGAAGCATGAGGAAATTTTTTATTATTTTTTTTCTTCTGGTAGTATATTTATTTTTGCTTTTAGTAATCTATAACTTCTGGTATTTATCTTAGTTTCATTTCGGAAAATAAGAGATTAAACTCAACTATATATATTGAGATAGGTGTGATATTTACTGTGTAAATACATAGGAGTACAATGACATCAATTTATAAAGAAAATTTTCTGTGGAAGGCAACCTTTACTTCCCTTTTCCTTAGAAAGGAAATAAACCCCGTTAATGCTTTCTTCAAAAAATTTATCGAGAATTCGATCTACATAGAATATAATATGAAAATTTTTCTTTTTTTTTCTTCTTCTTCTTCTGTTCCCGGTGGAATTGCAAATTTTGTTGCACGAAAATCAATATGGTTCCTCTAAATCTCCCTTTTTTGTATATGAAAGATATCTGGAGATTTTAAGCATAATTCGGACTAGTGTTGGATTGAATGTTAACCGAGGAATTGCGGGCAAAATGTACAGGAAAAAAAATTTTTTTTTTTTTTGCTGCTTTAAAAATCGGTGATTTTATAGATTTCGAAAACCTGATTTACCACAGTGGCATTCAGTTTTATGTCTAGACAACTCTCCTGTTGACAAAGACCGCTTTTGATGGCATAATTTATTATTTATTAAGTTTAGATGATGTTCCTTCTGATGTTTAACCAACGGATGTTACGCTTTGTTGACATTCCGTTTTTCTTCCGGATTTGTATGCATTAGAATAAGAATTGCTTATTGATTGGATGAATTTAATGTGCTTTTCTTCTTCTTCTTCTTCTAGTGCAGATTTTTTATTTACGATTTTATTACAAATAAAATAGCTTTATTTCGGTTTTATTCGATTCTGTCGGTTTTTCAACACGGACAAAAATCGGCCCGAAGCAATAAACATTGTCAAAACCGAGATATTAACTTCGATCGAAGTAACGAAATTTGTTATTTCTAGAATGGCAGGAGGTCGAAAGCGCTAGCAAAGTCTATGCTAGCGCTTTCGATCTGCCGATTCGATGCAAGGCTGCTGCTGCAGCTGCTAATAGCTGAAAGTTTTCTCGTTTTGCAAGTTTACGATCGAGTTTCCACGTTTTTAACAGTTTACTTCCATATAATACTCTTTTTAACGAAGCTTAACACGCTTTAAAGTTCGGCTGGAAGCTGAAAAATGGCTTATGCATTAAGTAAAAAAAAACTAATGGAGTAGAGAAATTCTAGTAGGGTTTGATCTATAAATAAATTTTTATATTTTTCTGGTGACAAAAATATTTTAATGAATATATAATTAAAAATATATAAATGCAATTTATAAGTTATCAAAATATTTTTGTTGTAAGTAATAATGTAATTTTTTTCCCCATTTTCTTGTTAGAGAAAAATTCGTTTAAAGTTTCCTCAGGCTTCATCAATAATAACAAATATGTATATATATATATATATAATTTTCTTAATGGCCAATCGATAGATTACGTTCTAAGTAATGAGGAAAAATATTTTATAATTAAGATAGAATTAGACAAGAAGATAAGAAATGCCTTTTCTTAGTTTAATTAATGGATATAGCATCACCATCGCTTTTAATTTTACTTTGTTTTTCCTTCATTAAACTATTCCTAATTCCCGATTTTAATGAACGACATTAGCGAGATCCTGTTTTGAATAAAGCATTTCTCACCTAATTATAATTAAAAATCTGCTTGGCAGTAAATAGAAAACGAATAAGCCGATTAATCTCTCGAAATTTGAATTTTAGGAAAGCCTTTTCGTTAATCTGCTTCAAAAATTAAATGCGTTTGCAGCGAAATGTTTGGTTGGAGAATATATTTATATATACATATTGTACATTAATTTGCTCTAGGCTGTTGATACTAATTTAAATTCTCCATATTTTATTTCGTGTACGTGTTCCTTATTAATCTCGCGAAAAGTTTGTTTCTCTTACGAATTATTTAAACAAAAATTCTATAATTTATCAAGAAGGAAGAAAAATAATAATAATAAGAGAAAAGGATACAGTGCAAGTATATCGTTTTTTTTTTTTTTTATTTTCTGCTTCATTACTTCGTGAAAATGAACTTCCATTATATAGAATACTTAAATCTGATGTTGGTAGTTGAAAACATTTTCTAAGAGTTAATGCTTTCGTCTTTTGTCTTCATCAGAAAAATTCTGATAAACATGAATTTATAGTCTCTCGGAAGGATGTTTTGTTATATTCTTCTGAGAGACTATAAACTTCAGAATACTTGGTCTTACGACGTACTTTAATATTTTTTTCCCTGCCAACTTATAAACAAAAACATGTTATACAATAAAATAATTCTTTTTGATAAAATTCAGTACTGAAAATGGGGTAAAACGCTTTCCATCTGATCTTATTCATTACAAAATGTAAAAATTTTGTTTATATGCTGAGTAAATAAATGCATAATGATTTTTTTTTTAATATTTTGTAAACGAAAAGGGTGTCAGTTCTCTTTCACTAGTGGTCTGCCACACTACTTTTAACAATATCCGTTTTTTCTTTCTTCATACTTTCTTATACTCCTTTCACTTCGTCCTTCATTCTTCAAAGGGTTATACCTCCGAGTAAGACCTTTATTTCTTTCTATAAAAGTAAAAGTAAATATTTTGTGAAGACTAAGATCAGATCGAAAGCAATTTACTTCATATCGAGTGCCGAATTTAATCAAAAGAATTATTGTTCCAAGAGTTACATTGACCTCTGCTATGACGTGAGTTGATAATGATGATAGCTTTAGGAAGTAACAGTGATGTGTATTTAAATATGTTCTTTCCTTGTCGCATCTTTTAATAATTATACTAAACATCTCTCTCTCTCATATGTTTGATAACTGGAAGTCTTTTTTTAAGTGCCTTGAAGTAAGGTTACTGAACTCAAATCTGCAAGTTTGTGTAAAGTTATAAAATTCCCTGTTTAAATATACAATTTCTAAGTCCCGGGAGTTCGGTTTGCATTACAGATAATCGCTCGATCTTCATCCTCTACTCGTCAACCGAAGTTCCAAAAATGTTTCGCATAGTAAACGTTTACAACAGTTAATAAATTCCCAATGTAAAAAGGTAAAATACATAAAAATTCAATAAGTAAAGAAGGTTGATTTTAACTAATTGTGGACGTAGTCGTCGCGCTTTATATCTACGAAATAAAAATAACTTTTGGTGTGAGCTTAAAGAAAAAATAATCCCTTGTTATTTTTAACAAAGTTTTCTCTGCTTAAAATAAATGCATTTTCTTGTTTAAAGAATGATAGCTTAAGATGGCAGGCGTTTTCCACTCACTGATTTATTATAAAATGTTCTCCCAAGTGATTTTTTTTTCCTTGCGCGGATTTTCAAAAAAAAAAAAAAAAAATGTTCTGTTTGTTTTATACTAACTCATAGTGAGAATTTTTTCTTCTCTCCAATATTAAGTTCTCTTTTTAAAGACAAAAAAATTTGCGTGTATAGCAGTTGTTTGCGACTGCCATTGTTTGATTCATACAAACATTTATAAATTTTTTTTTTATCGGTTAAAAAGAAAAAATTGTTCTTCCTCCGCAACCTCCAAATTAATGAACTCGAATCTCTCGTCCTTAAAGTACAAATTAGCACGGTTTCGACTACATCATCACATATCAGCAAATTTTACTCCAGTCTTTAAGTGAGATGCAATACTTAACACCCGAATCGATACAGTTTTCTTCATGAAATATTCAAAAGTAATTAGAGGTAAATTTGCATAAATTGAAAAAGAAAATTCTGCGAATTTTTTCCTTCTTGTTTACTGATATCTGCAAACTTTGTTTTTTTTTTTTTTTGTTTTTTGTTATGGCGGCTTGTTTGTCGTTATAATGGCCAAAGGTCAAAATCTCATTCTTTTCAATGTTATCAAACTGTTTTTTTATTATTTCGTTATCAAAATCCGTCGGGATTTTTTATTATTATTAAATATTATATACTGTATTCTACTTACAATCGTATTAAATTTAGTGTATAAGTTCCTACATACCGAAGCATGCAATCCTCTTAAACAATTTTCTTTTGTACCGAAAATAGGTCTTATTATATTAGCACAAAAATCGCACAATAAATCGTATAATTTTTTTTTTTTTTTTAATGAAAAAAATCGCTTGATCTTCTATTTGCTTTAACTTAAAATAAGTTAAAGCAGACTTACAAAATTGAATGATTGTTAGCCACTTCATATCTCCTCCTCCGATAGAAGTTTTAATGAAAATCACAAAAGAAAATAATTTTATTTCCTTTCTTCTTGTTTTTTTTAATACGTTTTCAATTAATCTTTTTTTTTTTCCTTGCTAAAGCTGATCGATGATATTACGAATCAAAAGAGAAGTGCGAATAATATTTTAAGAAGTTCGGCTTCGTTAACGATAAGATGGCAATTCTCTTTTTCCTCTTTCTTAACCTAAAATAATTGTTACTAAAGTAGCATCGGGTTATTACTGTAATATAGCATGATTCTGTCGTTTCGATGAGCGCATAGTTGCTCCCGACTAAATGCCATAATATGTAAATATTTAAAAATGGCTGCTTTTATCGCGTGCACTAAAAATAAATCGGCAGGAGTGTCCGAATATTTTTCGAAATTTGCTTTTTATAGCCACTCCACACGCTACTACAACAATAACAAAGCGATTATTATTAGAGTATCGATTCGATTTAACTCATTTTATTGCTGTAATAGTTTGCTGATTAACATAGCTTGTTTAATCCCTGCTATATAAATCTGCGATTGTTACTATAATAGCATGTATATATTTAACACAGCAAGTTTTTTTAGCTCTTAATCCAGTAAATTATTTAATCTAAACTGTAAAAATGATTGCAATTCATTCGACCATCCGAAAGATTCGCAAATTGCGTCTTAATCAAAATGACCTTGTTACAATAGTAGCACAAAAATACACGGAGATACGCATTAATGCAATTAGCGATAATATTAAACACCTTGGAACGTTTATCAGTTTTGTAGCGAGAGATAGTTTTGCATAATCGTATTTTGTGAAGCGAATGTAGCGTGCATAACACGTTAACGCGGATAGTTAAAAAGATGGCGGATGCAGCGAACTGTGCCTACAGGAAACGTGTCTGAAACAAGATCTTTTCGCCCGAAGGAGAAAGTTTGTACTACTTCATGCCGTTCCACTTTTCGTTGTTGAGTTCGGATCGATTTTGGTAGCACAGTTGACCTCATTCTGAACACTACACACACATTCAAACAGCTCTCCCGTGGCGCATACAGGCAGTTTTGATAATTGGAACTTGTAATGCAGCCCTTTAAACACAGCAATAATCCGTGGGATTACTCTAGTTCGCTAAATAGCCGATTATCCTTAATCAGGTAGGATAGACAAGTTTGTACTTTATGGCTTACGAAAGCGTGTTTAAGTGTTATTGTTACGAGCAATATATATCCTGTCGACACGGATGCCATTTTTGTCAACATGATATTTTTTTTAATAAGATCTCGTGTTGCACGTTCTATAGAAATATGTCGCATCGTTAAATTTTATTGGAAAAAAAAATTCCTAAAGAAATTTTATGTAAACAAAAAAAATTTTGGTTTAGGTAGATCAATAAATAAATATTTTAGAGATTTATTATGAAATTTGGTCGTCAAAAATTCTAACCGTAATTTAGTTTAGAATGTGGGATGTCATCAGAATGATCTTCAGACACTCGACCTTGTCATCTTCTAAAAACTGCTTCCGGCATTACGTCCTTTGAATCTTGATTATCTGTGCTGCTTTTCGTATACAAGAAGGTTAACATCTCTTTCCTGTTATTAAAGTCTCTGAAATTATTACTAAAGTAGTAATCATTTTATTACATTTTCCTACAACAGTAGTAGTAGTAGTAGTAGTAGCAAAGGAAATAACAAAATTTTACTATCATCTTAGGTAAGTTTAGATTCTGTATTCATTACTAGAAGATGCTATTATAGGAATATGCTGCTATTCTCATCCATCACTTGGGAGTTTATGGAGATCTGTTTAAATGTTTTGATAGTAATAAAGGTTAATGGATAACATGAGTGTAACAAATGACACTACTAAATTGTCCCATTTTAATTGCTACTGTTGCAGTATTTAAGAGCCTGCAGCAATTATTCTAGCAGCATCTTGTAATTCATAACTCGAAATAACACTTTAAATTATCCTCATTTGGCCATCTGATGTACTAATATAGTAATGTAGCATAAATCTATTAATTATAATGTTTCAGAATAGCGTGTGCTGTTACCGTAACTATCGTAATCGTATTCTAGAAATAACGACATTTTATTCGATGCTACTACGACAATAACAAAACATTGTTACTTCTACAAGATGCTACTCTTAATGGTTCAGTTAGAAAGTCAGCACATTAAACGTTACTATAACAATACCCGATGGTCTATGAGCGAGTTTTAAGTGCAATAGAAGGACATTTTCATCTTGTTACTACAGCAACACAACTTATCGGAAGCTTAACGTTAATGAAGATTGACGTGTGACATTTTTGTAATTTTTAATGATACTATAGTAACATTTTAAACTATATAAGGTGTGATGTATATTAGCACATTTTTGTTTTGAAGGATGACATTCGGGTAATGCTACCTTACGAAACGTTACTAGAAAAGGGCAAACAGGAGCATGAAAATTACATTAACGACTCGCGCTTTTTAAAATATTACTATAGCAGCATCATACAGTTTTAATGGCACGTCAATTTCTGAAAGTCCTGATCAATTTTTTATCGTTGTTACGTCATCGATGCTATCGCAAACTGCAAACAATACTCAATAAAATTCGAATAAACAATGCAGATAATAAACGCAAGTAATTAACGAGGATAAAGTATTAATAACTCAAGGAAATTATCCTTTTATTTTTTTCTTGTTCTGTTTTCACTCCAGTTCAATTGTTTACGCGTAGTTTCCCTACTAAATCCCCCTATAAATTTAGTAGTATTGGTCGAAAGGGTTGCACGTCGCACGAACGATTTTAACAACCATTTTCCTTTTTAATTAATTCTAATTAATGCGATAATTATTCTAAACTTACAGAAATATCCTACGTTTATCAAGATATATTATATAAGGAAGCAAAGAAGGAAAAGTTTTAAGGTCGAATTTTTATCCAAAAGAAACATGAAGGAGGAGGAGGAGAACATAACAATCGATAGAAACCTGGACGAATGCCAGTTTTACATTTATTTTTCTATAAATTGCAATGTTTGCGTACGAAAAATTGTTAAAAAAAAACACATCCAGCTCATTAAGAATCACTTATTTAAATGTTAAATTCTAGTAAACACTGTTTAACTTACACACTTTTTTTTTAGAGAAAAACAACAAGAAAAAAATTTTTCGCTTTTGTAATTGTTGTTGTTGTTTTATTTTGCGTGGGGTTGTTACGCACCGCGTGACATTTTAGGAATTTTTTTTTTTTTTTTTTTTCTGTGGGACAAAACCCGGACATTCCCGAAAGATTAAAGAAAACAAACTTGGCAGATCTCCAATTATGGCGAAATGAATAGCTTCATATCATGCGTCGTTACTTGACTTCTCACCTCTGGCAGGTTGTAAAATATCTTTCGCGATTTTTGTATACTCGAACGGGTCCCGGAAGAGAAATTTTAAAAATATTTATAAACACTTATTTTATGCGAACTGATGTTGCGGAAAATTCCCGAAACGAAGTTAATAAAGATTTACAAGTGGTAATTAAGTGCTCCCAGTTAGGCGATGGACTCTGTGGTTTGTTTGGTGGATTTTATTCGCTCTCTACCTACTGTTTAGAGGTTATTAGAGCTGCTGCAACAACTGCTTAGTAAACATTTAACCATTTAACGAGCTTAGAATGGATTCGATAACGCTTAATTTGAGCATCAGGTGCGTGTGGTAGTTTTTTATTTATTTATTATTCTTTATAGTAGACGTAACTAGACGTACTAGCGAAGACATAAATTTACTTTAGCGTAGGTGTGGATCGTTAAACTGTCTAGAAAAATGAGAAGTATTTTCTCTTCGAGTACCAAGAGAGGTTGTTCAAATCTTTATTAATGATTTGAATTTTATTGCTTACTAAACAAGCCCTTAGCAGACTTGATATCTTCCATGTTTAGCAGATCTAATAGATTATTATCCTACCTTCTGGTAGTTTATTCTTTTATGTATTAACCGATCTTCATTATCCTAAGTGATGAGAGACGTATTAGACATCATTCCTCTTTTATAGACTCGCCATCAACTGTCTTAAGTTCTTCCAGTTCCAAACTTTGGATTTAGTAGATGTTTCTCTCTCTCTCTGTGATTCGAATGCACGCTTTGACGAGGAGCTAATTTAATTTCACGATTCAAGAAGTTCGATAATTAATAATAAATTATCCTAGTTATTAATAATTCCGACTACTGTACAGGATAATCCAATATACTTTGTGATAAATTACCTAAAATGTCGGACGAAGATCGCTTCTCTCTCTCTCTCGTGTCGCGCAAGAAAAAAAAACTCTTCGAAATATTTCATCTTAGTAAACTACCTCGCGCGAGACTGTAGTAGCAACTTAAATGTCGCTCTAGCAATAAAGCGATCTATATATCGGTGTGATAATCCCCGAGTGTATGTCTCAAAACATCGATATCAAGCGGAGAAGTTCAGGAAATGTCAATAAAAATCGATCTTCTAGAAAATACACAACACGATATTTCGCGTTGTATACTCTGTAGCGAATCGCGCTATTTCGGAAAATATTTTCTCTCCTCCGTATTTATGGCCCTTATATATTTGTCTGGTACGTTTCCGGAGCAGAAAAATTTTTCAACAAGTGCATAAAAAAAAAGATTACTCGATGCAGAAAACGTTACTTAAGCGAATTCTGTGCTCTTTTATTAAATTTACTAAACGGGTAATTTTTCAGTTCCATTAGAAAATAAGGCAGGAGCAACAGTAGCCACTGATAGAAGAGTCATTTAGAAGGATGCTGTAGGAGTATATGAAATTTTCTCGCCAGAATATCGACCAAACCGTTCATTAAATAGATTACTACTTCAGATTCGTGACCAAGGAAGATTCCTTTAATCTTTTCTACTCACTAACGAACAGGAACCGAATGGGAAGAAATCGAAATAGTTCTGGATCACGTAAATCGACTATTACAATTACTTTAAGCATACAAAAGCGAAGCTCGAACTTCATCATCGTTCTTAATTTTTAAAATCTCGATTAGCGTAGGTTGATTATATATTACGTTTTTGTTCCCATTTCCTCTCGAGCATCTGTTCCCGAACAGCTCTTATAGTTCTATATAAATGATGATGTTTATATCGCGAATATTATCTTCAAGCTAAGTTTTGTTGAATATAAATATATAATACGCTCGTGTAAACTTGTGCGGGAGTGATGTAGACAAACATTAGATTCAGTACGAGTGGGAACACAAATATTGTTTATAGCCGACGTGGGAAGAACATCACGTTGAAGACTTGAAATTTGTTTACATATTAACACTAGCAGAAAAGCTAAAGCACGGTCTCAGTCGAAAGTAAATCAGGATATATTGCAAACTGCACCTGTTCCTTTTAAGGGAATCGCTAAAAACATCTAATAATTTAATACATCGGCGGGCATTAAATTCTTAATGTGGAAAGTCAGTTGATAAACACTCCCAACACTAGAGCAACTTCTGTTAAATCCGAAAATACTGCAAAACGTGACTCTCGATACAGCCATTGCTTACATTAGGAAGAGCATCAGATGCGTTTCCGCGTTCTGGATATGCACACAAACACGAATCGGTTTATTTTTTTCTGTTTACCTCACCTGAACACGCGCACAAACGGTAAAATTCGAGAACAAAAATCGAAAACTTGCGATAGAAGCATCGATTAAAATGCGAAAAAGAGACGGATGCGGTATATACATCGTATCTATTTATCCGATAGCAGTTTGTTACTATAGTAACACACACACACAAAATTCGATATCCCTCCACACCTGTAGACACGCTATTATTTAACAACTTATAAAAACTTTTTTATATATACCGTTATAAAAGTGTACAAAAATTTAATAACCTCTTTCGCATTTTTAAACAGTAATAATTTAATTCTTCCAACTAATCGGATTTTCCTTTCGTGTTACTACTTACCAGAGATGGATACTTTTGCGATTTTTTAATCTTTCTAGATGTTACCTCTTTCTACCGTTAGTAACAATTCTAGAATTCTGTTTAATAAGGTAAAAAGAAAAAAAAAAATTGCCATTTATGTAGAAATCTCTCGTGAATTTATACGAAAATATTAAAATTCGACAGTTGGATAAATGCTCGATTTATTATATATAACGATCGACAGCGCTTGAGACATTAAAAAAATAAAGAAGAAAAAAATTCTAGAAAATTGACTACCATGTCGACGTGCTCCCAAATTGATGCACAAGCTTAATATATATTATAAAACTTATTTCTGAGAGTTCTTTAGCCAACGACTTTCCTTCCAATTTTAGAAAAATAACAAGGAATTTTAGTAAAAATCCCAATAAAATTGACTTCTGATGATGATCAAAATATATATATAACTTATATAATATGACATCGCTACGCTATTTATTTATTTTTTGCTAACGAGAAAAGATTAAACACAATCTTTTTTTTTATTATTATTGATATAAATTTTGCGTATAAAGATAGTAGGAAGAACGGCAGTCGGGCGAAAACCACGTGACAGGGGAGATAAACGTCACGTGACGGCAGTGTAGACGAAAACCTGTGCACATGTCGTGCAGTACTCTTAACGTAAGGTTCCGTAGCTCGGGAAAGAGGATAGAGATACATGTTGCCTTGTCGTAACTGAATATTGTTTTTTTTTTCTGTATATTTCTTTACTTTTTGCTTATTTTTTTTTTTTTAATAAATTGCAGCAGCAAGTTGCCTCTGCCAGACTTGGACGGACGTAGAGAATAGAAAAATCAGAAAACCGAAAATTTCAGATTTTCCTAGGTAAGTGGAGAAAATAATTTTTTTTTGAATATATTTAATCACTTGTTTATTATCCGCGAGACATTTTGATCTTGCTTTACTGAAAGGTGATCATTTGTGTACAGATTGCGATGTTTGTAACCAATTCTGGAGCGCGTTTTAATGCAATAATGGTGTAATTTTATTAATTTATAAACAATTTCAGTTGAGTAATTGCGTTAACAACAGTTTGCACAATAACAGGGCTCGAGTTTCGTACAGTTATATCAATAGACGACTGGCAGAGAGATGAATAAATGACGTTTTATTCTCGTTTACATTCTTGCAGTTTACTGTTGCCGTCTTTTGATAAATGTTCTGACAGTTTTGCTGGGTTATTGGTGATGAATTGGCTATAACTGTTATCGCTATCTCGTTTAGATATGCTTTTTGGACGAGAAAAATCCCTATTATGCTATCGCAGAATGCTCGTAAAAAGTTCAGTTATTCCTGCGAAAATTCCTTGACGTGTTACGCGTTTCCTCTTCCAATTAGCTATTTGTTCACCATTATGCTCTCCCTGTATAAACTAGGATCAATGATGTTTTTCTTTCTCTTGATTTTATGTTTATATCTGACTCGCAATGAGGAGCAACAGGATCAGAAAAGTTGATATCAACATGTACCTAATTTTTTTAATCTTTATTTAGATACCACTTGAAACAGTTAGGAGAGTTCTATAGCAACTTGTTTACGAATTATGCTAAAAACGGTATTTTAATTCTGTTCAGCATTTTCATCTCTGTTTTAGATCAGCTATTCTTAAATGCGGCCACTGTGGCTGCATGACGACATACGTGGATTTTACTGCGACCACAAGAAAAATTTTCGTTTGAAATGGTGGATGTAATCACATTCAAGTTAGTTTACTTCAAAGTCATATCACTGAATCTCATAAGAGTAGCGGCTCCTTTAGATTCCCCACAGAATAATCAGCATTCGTGACTGGTTATCCAATAAGTTTAAGAATTAGTTTTAGCAGGTTGGGGAGTGTTTTTCTCCTAAAAATTTCCAAGTGTAGGACTCGGAATTGGACTCTTTTTCTCTGATTGGCATGCAGATGCTTTACCGCAACATCATTCTGTGACTTATTCACAGCGGTCTAGAGCTGTGATGTGACTTATCACAGTAACGAAAAAATCAGTACGGCCACTAATAATTCAGGATTCTCAAAAGAAAATTTTTTCGTGAGAACTCTTAACGTAAATACTATTTACCCAATAATTTTACCATTGAAAGATCTGGAAAACGAGGATATTTCCTGCTTTAGTACATAAATGATATAGACAAGGTATATCCAAAAATCTATATCATTGCTCATACCTGTGGACCGGTGGTACTCGAGACACGGCTATTGGTGCGTATATAATCTCGACTTCTTATTTGTATACAAGGCATATTTTTGTTGTTGGTAGTTTTTGAATTTTGATTTTGCTGGTACGCATTTACGAAAAGGTCGAGAACCACTGCTCTCGATCAGTGATACGCGAGAGATGACTGACGGTACGCGTATAATCCTATACAAGACATAGTAGCACTGAAATTTTTCTGGTATCCATTTATTCAAAGATTGAAAACCGCTACTCTAAAAACTAGTTCCTAGTCTAGAGTAAAGAAGTCTGATAACGAAAACTAGTTCCTAGTATTTTCGTTATCATTACTGTTTCCTGTACAATAGTCTATACCATTTTCTGTGTTCTAAGAAACCTAAAACTAGAAAAAAAATTCAGTAGAGTACACCATACATCACTTTAACTATTGTCAAACTGCAGGCAAACAAATGCGATCCATATAAAAATGTCATTCCTCTACGATTCTACGATATTTTTACAAACGAATTCCATTTTTTTTTATACTCGCACCAAATAAATTACTTTTGTTCGACTACATCGTTTAACTCCTTCATTATAACAGGAATGTTATCGCTAGAAAAGCGATGGCGATGAATTAATTTAACTATCTCTGATAAAATATTAATTTGCAACAGCAGTTCGCTCACTCTTAAGAGATAATGCAGATATTAAACAGTTGGAATTAATATATATTATCTTTACGGAAGAAAAACTGCTTATGGCAACTGTCATCCCTATTAAATTTTTGCTTTTGTCTTCCGTTGCGTAAAAAAAAGTAATTTTTCTCCAGGAAATAACAAATGTTCGTATACGAATTTTTATTAACTAACACCTCGTCGAGAACAAATATAAATATTAAAAAAAAATAGTTATCCGTAAAAATGCATAATATGCAAATAGTCTTTTAAAACGCAGCTGTTAGAGTTACAAGAAAATAGCAGAAGTTCGGCAATATTGTAAAAGAAAATTGCTGAGGAGCGCGCACAAACTTGTATATCCCAAGTACGCTAGATAAGAAGAGTGTATACAAAATAGCAATTAACGTTTTTTTATCGTCTTGTAAAAAGCTTAATTATTCATCCCTTTTGTACAACAGATGCGGAATTTTTTATTTTTTTTGAAATTATCTTGGTTGTTGTTTTAATTAGTAATAAAAATCGATAAATTCGACGATTTATTATCATATTTTTTTAACCGTTCGGATGCTACAAATATATATCGATTTTACAATTTTCCACCGCGATTTTTATTATTTTTTTAGTGTATTGGTAATGGTGAAAAGATGTATTTGTGTGTTACATAAATGTGTTGTTGTTGTTTTTTTTAGTTCTTTTAATAATGCTTTGACACAGAACAGATGCGTTTCTACGTGAGACTGAATGCAGTCTTTTCCGGAATAATGATGACAGGAAATAAAATCTTATGAAATATTTTCGGTTTGCTGACGATTTCTGTATCGCAACTCAGTTGTATTCATAACAGAAGTCATTATCTTTCCACTCTTTGCTTTCTTTACTATAATCTTTATCATCATATCCGTTTCTAGTGCAATTTTTAGCGCTTAACGAGTCTTATTTTACACACACACACACACACACACACACACACACAGGGAAGAAGGACAAAATTATATTTTTTCCACTGACGACGCGTAATTAAAAAAAATCGCGTGTAATGCGTAAATTTTTAGCGCTTAACGAATCTTATTTTGCACGCGTAACGATCTGGAAATCATCAAAATTGTCACTGAAGTGAACATGTTTTCCTTCTTTAGTAAGATTTTATCTTCACATCTGTAAGGTTTTTTATGCGAAAATTAGTTTAAAAAAAAATGCAAACGGTTAAATCTCGATTATTATGAATTGCAACGTTAACGAGTCGATCCCGATTCTAAATTAGGCGCTTATTAAAACCTACGAGCATTATTGATGATCGATAACGTTGATACTGTAACAATGATGGATGTAGTCATAATTAGGTTGGCCTTACTAAAACAATTTGCTGAATAATTCCGCAGCGCTAACTAACTCCAAGAACAAATTCAATCAGGAAGATTTTATAAAGGGAGATTTAAAGAATAAATGAGTAAACTTTTCTATTTTGTTTCGTTTAATTTATTTACGTGAAGTTAGCTTTCCACTAACTCCCCCTCCTTTTTTTTTTTTTTTTAAATCCTACCAAATTAGCGTTGTTTGTATTTTTCTGGAAGTTTTTTTAATGACTACCATCACTTAATCTTCGTTTCGAATTTTTACTTTTAGTTCTACTTAACAATTAATCAACAACACACAAAATAATTTTTAAAAAGTCTACATTATTCGTCTGGATAAAAATGGATGGCTTCCGTTAACGGCCAGG
>WUQG02171988.1:0-22960 GCA_011317285.2 Androctonus mauritanicus
TCAATATTTCAGGAGAATACAGATATTCTTCGTCCTCTGAATATCACAGATTTATCAGGACCTCTGTTTCTTCTTGTAGCTGGATATGCTCTATCAATTGCTATTTTTTTCATGGAGATAACTGTGAATAAATTATTTCTATGAGCAATTGTTTCAAAATAACTTACATAAATCTAAAATGTTATAATTAAATTGATTAAGAAATAATTGTACGCAGTATGTAATATTATAATAAGTATTATAAACAGAATTTAAACTGTTAATCTCACTTTTACTTCTTTAATTTTATATAATGTATTTCTTGAACATAATTATTGCATAATGAAATTATTCTCGAATGTATTACTTTAAAACATATTATTTCGAATTTGATTATTTCAAATAAAAAAATTATTATCTACTTAAATTTGATCATTTTTTACACCTTTATGTACAATAAGTTTTTATAAACATAAAAATATATGGGAATTCAGAAATTTTAGTTAATCTTAAGATATTTTGGAAATCTGATATATTTATTGATAACGAACTATATAAATAAATAGAAGAGTCGAATATTTAGATACTTTATCGTAAAGATGATAACAAAAGAACTTCTAACAAAAGTTCGTAACTATGGGATAGCGATAAAGATTGTAGCAATTAGATAGATGATGGCAACTGATGGCAACATTGACACGCATGCAACAATTAATTGATGTAAATGTATGCATATAAATATTGGTAGAGATAAAAGCCGGCTGCGCCACCTAGTGGTAGTCTGGTGACTAATATGGCAGCATTCTTGGAATGTATACGTAGATAGCGATGACAGCGGCGGATCAGCGAAGCTGGGACGAGTACCGTAGAGATGATGACAAAAGAACTTTGTTACAAGTTCTTTTGTAATCATCTCTATGATAAAGTATCAAAGTTTCTAGTATCGGAAGTATCTTTACGATAAAGTTTCTAGTATCGAAATGTCGGTATCAATATTAGCCAAAAATTCTCATGTTTAATTTTTTTTGAATAATTCACTACGATTCGAAGTATGGTATAGAGAATGATTCATTTTTTCATGCTCCATGCGAAATCCGTAGGTGTTGCGCTGAAAACTAAACAGCATCATCCATTTCCTTTGCTGATTCTTTTTCGACCCCTCCATGAGAACTATAATTAAAAATTATAGTTAAAAAATAAAATGAAATAAATAAAATAGCAATGTATTAGTATACGAAATGCTTTATTTGAAAAAATCTGATGCTGTTTGATAGAAAAAGTGAAAGAACAGAGGGAAAGTCCTTAGCCTTTAAGTTTTACATGATGAACGCTTCCAAAATATTATGCAAATCTTGCATGAAGAAATCTTGGTTGTTTGAATACCTAATTTAATTTTGCAAATAGGAAAATTAAACTAGGTGTTCAAACAATCCAACCTACACCGTGATACATTAATCTAGCCGATCATAAAACGAAGTCTGCACTTGCGAAATTTGTGTATGTGTTATTTTACTAGCATTTTCCAATTACTATTTCTAACTATTGGATGTTTGAGAAAGGTGAGACGGCCATAAATTGATAATTTTATATAGCTCGAGATGAAAAAGTCGAAAACGCACAAATTCGTTGGTGTCAATTATTTTTCAGGAAAATAATTTTAAATATTCTTTTACAGACTTGTATTTGTGGTCGGAACACCCATCATGTTGGAACCATATTTCATTTTCATTAGCCACTTCACTTAACCGTGCACCTTTCTCTTCTTCTAAAAGATTTAAATACTTCTCCCCGGTCACGTTTCCTTCAATGAAAATAGTCTCAATTATCCTTTGGCCAAAGATTCCAGCCTAAACATAAACTCTTGTTCGATACTGTGAATGGCTGCAACAGATAAGTCTGGGATTTACTCTGGACTATATCCGATAATTCTGAGAGTCTGGGACACGATGCAGAGTAACTTCCATCCGTGGAAAAAATATTTCTAATAAAATCAGGATGTGAATTTGTCAAATCCATTGCATTGAGAGCAAACATTTGTCGCATTTCATAATCATCCGACAAAAATTCTTAATTGAAATTCACTTTAACACTGCGAACTCCATGTTTTTTCAATTTTCCATAAACTATGGATTGGATACTTTGCCTAACATCCTCAGAAATTCTCCTTGTAGTAGCGGATGAATTCCTAGTTTTCTATTAGTTTGTTCTAATGCGTCGATAAAAAGCTCCTATGCATTCACAGGACCGATCTTGTGATTATATATCAGTTTCAAATCTCAACGCAACGCGAAACATTAATTTTCACACCTAAAAATACTAACAAACCTCTAGTTGTCAACAACTTCAATATTTTCATAATGAAACAGATGAATAAAACAAATTCTGCGTCGAAAAAGGAATCAGCAAAGCAATAGATGATCGATTCAGTCTTCAGCGCAACATCTTAGGATTTCGTATGATGCATCGAAAAATGAATCACTCTGTATATCATGAAGAATAAAAAAAGAAATACTTTTCAATGAAACCGTCATATAATTCTTCTAGGGTTGAACATATCATTTTCATGAATTATTCTATTTTATTACGAAGTTTTACTATTTACAATCGTCAATAATTTATTGTGTTATCTACAAATGTAAACGGATTATCAAATGCTATCATAATAATATTTTTAAATTAGGATGCCGTGTAGATTGGAATTTTATTCATATCTTGCAAATCGGCTTTCATCCCCAGCTAACGCGCCTAAATTAACATTCATGTCTATTAGTTAAATTAATTTCTTATTGTTATATAAACGTATATAGATGGAACAATCCGCATCTTATTTTAACACCTTTAATGCGAAAAATAAAATGTGAAAGCAAAGAAAACGGTTTTTTTTCTGCATATGCTATTTTCATTTGCATAATATCAAGAAATCATTCAAATTATTTTAATATATGATTACCTTTTATATTTTTATAAAATTCTGTGTTTTTCATAGAAGTACACTTCACAGTTACGTGAGAAAAATTTCTCTACTACTCTACTATTAATTTCTGTACTATTTCTCTATTATTATTACTGACTCATTTTATTTCAGAATTAATTACAAACGTTGAACTTCAGTAAGGAACCGTTGTGCATACATGGTATGGTATCTGCACAACATAGTAACAAATTTATAATTTTACTCCCATGGTAAAGTATTAAATTAATTTCAATCATAGAAATTATCGATCCTGTAAGAAATAAATATTCCAGAAAGAGGAGTAATGCTACCGACAAGCATCGTTATTGAAACAATATAGTTCAGTTATTTGAACATTAAAATTTAAAATAAATCTTTGTTCCATTAATTTTTTACAAACATATAGTATTTGTTATATTGTTTATTTCACATATAGAAGTAAACAATATAAAAAATATTATATTTGTATTATTTTACACGTATACAGGTGATCAGTATGCCGTGAATGTCAATATTATCCAAAATTTTAAATTTTAAATTCTTTTAAGGCTTTCAAATCATTTGGAATAAATTATGAGTTATAGAAGAATTTCTTCGGAAAATTATGAAAGAGAATGCATCATTCTAGACAGCTGATATAAAATTAAATTCTATTTGATAAAACGAAGTGCATTTTTACGATTGAATGATAACCATAATAAATCATGTAAACATATCTCGAAAAAGCATTTTATGCAGTGAAAATAGTCGCGATAGATTCCTTGCTTTAAATGAAAAACTTCATTTCAAAATCAGGTTTCTTATTAAAGACGATACCACTTTCCACTCTGTTTAAAATTTAGTGGTGAAGGGAAAGAGGTCTTTGCACATATATTCCTCCCTTGAGAAAGGTCAATATATAGGAAATCTCGGGGGAACAACCATCCAAAATCCGATCCCACAACTAACTTTTCCAAGAAATATATCTGGAATTCAATCCATGTTCTTTAGGTAGAAATCCTTAGCGTTTATATATATCTAATCTTCCTACAGATCTGAGCAGATTAGCATTAATTTATCGTCGGTAGGATAGCCACATAAAATTCTATTATGTTTCCATTTTTGAGGATCTTCGTTTAAATGGATTCCCAGTATTTCCTAAATCATAGATTTTTTTTTCAGAATGAATCTGAATGACCCTTGTTTAACCTCTTCTGCATTGACAGCTGACAGAACCAAGGATATAATTGGCATAATGAAATTAAAATATAAATACAACAGTTAAAATAATCAACTTTACATATTACTTATTCCTTATATTACTTATTCAGCATATGAAATCAAAGGCGGTTTTATGTTTTTAATTTAAAGACGAAAATATTTTTAAACCTTTACTAGGCAGGTACTTATAGTTTTTCACATAAAATTCAATAGATATCCTTGTATCTCGGAGAATGCTTTTCCTTTTAAAGGGTTAAATTACTGTCGGCCGGATTGGCCGCGTGGAAACGCTTCGGCTTTCCATTGTGGAGGACACGGGTTCGAGTCTCGGGTCTCACCCGTTGAAAATATTTATCATGGGGTCAGGCCCGCCCCGTCGATCCCCATCCTCCACAATCCGGCTGACTCCTCCTGGACAGCCTGTGGAAGAGCTTGTTTCGCCCCGCCACTTAGTGTTCTTCCTGAATGGAAAGTGGTGTCATCTGTTGACCAAAAAAAGTATTAAACTACTTTGATTTCAATTTGGAAATAATAACTTACAAAATAAAAACGAACCACTTTTATTTCTCAGTAACAATTTTATTTCTACATAGACCATAAAACATAATTAACTATTTTCAAAATGAATTTTATTTTAAAAATATTGTTTATTTTTACAGCTCATAAAAATGATTTGATGGAACATGATTGTATTAATTCTGAATAATTATTTTTGTTACTCCTTAACTCGTTGTATATTATTACAACTCGGGCGAAGCGTACATCGTAGGTTCATATTTGTATGTAGTAGGTCTGTAAACGACAACTCGGAGATCGGGTCGGCTGAACTGGATCTACAGGCGACGTGCCTAATCGTACACGGAGCGCCGACACGGACACCGATTGTATCGACCACATATGTCAATATGTGACACCACAGCCCGAGAAACGACCAACTCCGTTACAAGTTTACGGTGCGGCAGTTAGAGCTTCCGTCGGCGAATGTTAGTGAGGCTACGCGCTTGCAGTCGCCGGCTTTTGGTAGGTTAAATACTGGCATAGGCAACGCGTCCGAAACGGGACAAAGAAATGTAATCTCTCTATACCGCCCATTTTGCTGTGACGAAATGCTGAATAGGTTAAAATTGATTCCCATAGAATAACATGGGAAAAAGTTTAATATGGTGAAATGTAGCATATAACATTAGAGATATTGGATTATGTAAATAGGTTTCAAGAAATAATTTATCAAAGCTGACAATATCTGGAAAGTTCATGAATTCATCAATACAATAAAATTTTTAATTGAATATATAAATAACATTGTTCAAAAATTGATTGTGAATAACGTATACTGGAGACGAATTTCGGAAAGAAATTTTAGATTATTTTTTCCATTAATTGTATTGTATTCATTAATATATCGGGGAAAAATCATAGAATTCTTTGATTATATTCTTGAGAAACCAGAAAATTTACAGTACAGTATTTTGAATTCCTGCTTTGTATATATTTTATCGATCATCAAAGTAATATTATAAGCTTAATCGAAAACTAAAACTTTTATAATTATTCATTTATTAATTAAAGAAATATTCAGTTATTAGTTTACTAATACTTCTTTAAGTTTACTTTGCTTAAGAGACAGTTCTTTAAAATATTTTTTCATCGAAATTTCAATAGCGAAATATTTTAAAATATATATTTAACGACTATCTCTTATAACAAGTAATGTGACGAACAGAATATATATCGGAAGTTTTAAATTCTCTCGTTACATAACCGACATTCTGCATTCGTTGTTATCTTTAAAAAAATCTCTAATGATATAAATCTACATTATCTTAACAGACATTTCTACCCGCTGAAATTTGTGGATCATTAATTTACGAGTTTATTATTTTAATATAATATAACGTTATTCTAAGTATAAATTATAGCATTTAAATGTCTTAATTTTTTTTATTTATTTTTCCAACTATTTATGAAATATTTTTTTTAAATTTTAATCTGCAAATTGCATTTAAATAAAATATAGATAGTAACTATATTGGATAAACTTTGCACTTCGTGGCTGTGCGTGTAGTAATCATTTGAATTTTTCTTTGTTTAGAATCAATAAACTAAAGAGAAAAATTTTGCAGAGATATAAAATAAAATACATGCAATCGTTCTTAATGATAAAAAAATATTATCTGTATAAATGCAGAATAATCTATCAGAATTCTAGTTCACAAAGACTATCAGTTATAATGAAAATGTATATAAATTAGTATGCATCTACTAAAATTTTTAGAAACGCGTTTAAATGTATTAGATTTATCAATATTTGGAAAATTTATTTAAAATATTTACCTGTAAGTTAATATCGATGTGGAATAATTTTAACAAAGTAATTCTACTAATTATATTTATGTAAAGCATTTTATATGTTTATTATTATTTTATAATTAATCTTTTGTATAGCATAATATTTGTCATTATTAAAATCAACTAGGACCAAATAGAAATAGGTGCTGATATCTATCTCTCTGCTTTGCAAAAACATTTAAAAGTAATATTTTCAAAGATATTCTTAATTTTGAATAATCAGAAACATTTATTACAATCTGCATATTTCTCTACATCACAACTATTTTGAACGAGATTGGATTTTTATCTATATTAAAGTTAATGGTATTGAAATTATTATTTGTGATTTAAATTATATGTCTGCTATACAATACTGATGATAATCTTTGTGAAATAATAGAGTAAATTCTGCATTTAGTTAAATAAAACAATTAATTAGAAATCAATAAAGCAATTTTGTCTGTATTACTTATTTACAAATTGCATGAAAATAATAACTCAATAGTTATTGGTCATTTATTTACTGTAGGTCAATGTTATGAAATAAAGATTTATTTGGATCAATCCCGTTGATTTCCTTTTCAGCACTATCTTTATAATCGAAAAGTAGAAACATAGTCGTATTTCATTTTTTTTATTAAACTTTTTCATGCTTAAGAAAGTATTCATTTTTTCAATCAGTTTAATTAGACAGTTGTTTATACGTTCACAATTTGATAAGACTATAACGTCTATTATCCAATCTGTTAATCCAATCCGGTATTCATTTTTTATTATACTTTTCTATATATGAGATGATAGTTCATACTTTTATTTGCATTAAAGCCTATTTACTTTATCTTAATTACAGAATTTAGAGATTACTTTAAAAAATTACGGAATTGATCAGACTATAAAGAATGTATGAATACCATACTCTTTTCTTTTTTTTTGTATATTACTATCACGCAATAAACTGAGAACTAGCTGGCACTAATTACAGTCCATGCATTAAAATCGATAAATAATTTAAATTTAATATCTGATAATTTATTTTTCACGTTTTACTGTATTATACGAAACCTAAATTATTTATATTGCGTTTTCAATACTTATATTCTACTTTGTAGATGATATTCAAGTAATATTTTTAATATTTATATAATACTTATTTTTAATATTTTTTATATTTCACATTAGTATCGTATTTTAAATGAAATTTTTTAACTAATATGCGATAACTTATTATAGGATATAGTAACCCTATTTAGTGATGCACCTAATTTGGTGACATTTTAAAATTCTTTAATAGCCGCAAAAGTTAACTTCTAGAGTTTTGGTTTTTCGCCTGAAGGTGGCATTATATGTTCACTATTTTATTCATGCTTTGCCTATAATTTTCACGTCCTTCCGTGAGCAATACAAAACTACAAATTTAGAAACAACCATTTTATAACTGAGAATTTAAACTCCTACATCGAATGAAAGAAATAATTTTATTATTATCGTACATCCAAGATAATTATTATTTATTAAAGGAAATTTTATTCTGGAAATATAAAAAATGGTGATAATAACAGAAATCACTTATTGTTATTGTGTGTTTATCTATTATGTTAAGAGAAGTCTCTCATTTTAAAGGAAATGTTCAGGCGCGCTAGGTAGACCTGCTTTTGGATATTAAAAAAGCATATTTCTGATTTTTTAATAATGATCGTATAATGAAGAATATGCCATATATTAGCATTTTTGGATATCAAATTAATCAGGCAGCCTATCGCCAAATTAGATAACCCATTATTTTTTTACAATAATACTAATCTAGATGTTTTCTTTATGTCGAAAAAATTATAAATTAATGACTTCCATATCACTCCTGCAGTAAATTTGGGCAAAGTAGTTACAAAAACTGAATGACCAGATGTTTTTTGTAGAGTTACAGTGTTTAATATAAATTATCATCACCATTTCTTTTTCATGTTTGTATTTCAAGATAGGCCTATTTTTTAAAAGCCTTAATGTAATTAAACATTTTCTTCTCTCCCTTTGTTTTGTCTGTTAGGGTACAACAATGACTAGCTTTATTCATAGAAAATATTCCAAGGATAATGCAAAGGCAGAGGGAAGAAAGATTTACAGGAACTACAGCGACATAGAAATGATGGAACAAGTGAGATAATAACAAATGTCTGTGTATAAAGTATCAAAAATAACTAGTGTGTCATGGAGTTCGTCGAAAAGATTCCTTAGCAACAATGAACGTGATGCGGATTCTGCACCAAGATTGAAAAAGATGGGTAGAACTTTTGCATTAGACACAGAATCTTAGAAAAAATTGCTAAAATATATTATCACCATGGAGGAATTAGGTTTCGGTTTGAAATTTATATTAAGAAAACAATAACAAATTTACAATTTTTTTGAAAATAAGATATTAATAAAAACTAATTTTTTAATGTAGACTGCTATAGTTATTTCATTAGAAAAAATCTATCTTTGTATTAGATCCTAGAAGTAACTTGCGGCTTTAATCCTATGCAACACCAAAATAGATATCCCTATAACCAAATTAGATACCAATACACCAAATTAGGTGTCTTCGCAAGTGTTTGAAAACATTTTTTAATGCAAAACTATTTAACAATGTAAAGATATCAAATTAAACAAATGAAGATACCATATTGGCCATATTTTTACAATTTGGCTTCTTCAATGCAATTTGGTGTATAGAAAATACACTTTGCACACAAATTATCACCAAATTAGGTTACTTTACTATATATGCAAAGTATATAAAACTATTTTAAAATCTAAGAAATGTAATCTATTTTTGAATATAATTTTTATCATCATGTTACGGAAATAACTTATTGATATCTACTTAATAATTCCGTAAAGGTCGCCGATAATACTTTTTAAACTGTATTGACTCGAACATCTGATAACATTGTGAATAGCAGACATTTTCGGTTTTGTTATAAATAAAATCTTTGTGTGAATTAAAATTTTTAAAAGGTATACATAGGCATTAAAATATTCAAAATCTCAGATTATTTATCGAAAAAATTTAATGAAAACATATTGAATTTCTCTTTGTAAATAAAATAAATACACCAGTATTAGGTCTTGATTTTATCAGTTTGAGGTCCAAGATATGTGACGACACATACCTCAAGCTTTTAAAAATATCAATAACTTTGGTAGAATTTAACAATATCTGCAACTTAATTATATTTCAAATCGACAAGTAAACGTAGTCAATCATTATATGTTTAAATATTTGGATCATATAGGAACTTATATGAATTAAAATGTTACTCCTAATCGAAACAAATATCCTTTTAACGCTTATTTACATTTCATCATTATGAGTTTTGAACTAACTGGTTTATTTCATGATTTTTCAATGTAAAAATTTCCCGTTAAACATAACATGGTTGCCTTATAAACTGATCGTTTTTCTTCAATAGTTTCGAAATAGTGGACAATCGTATAATTGAATCGATTAGTTAAGTTAATGAAACTGGATTTCATTTTTATTTATAATTTTTCATTTTGAACTATTCCAAAATAAAAAAACTTTTGGATTTTTTAAATATTTCTGTCTTTGAATGTATAACATCATTAGCTGTTTTTATCAATTTTATTCGAATCTTAAAGGTTTTTACTGCTTTGCTTAATTATAAAAGATCAAGTAGAAATCTTTGGCAGTATTGTGAAATCTAAAAAATATTTTTTGCAAAATTCTTTATGCCTCAAATAGTTATCGTATAAACGAAAAAGTAATAATAATAACATTATTGAGCACATCCTCATATTTTCAATTATTGATACAGGTGTTCTTATAAACTATACTCCATTATCGTATAATCCACCTTCAAAGATTTTTCCAGTTTTCAATTACATCCTGTACCAATTGATTTTTTTTCTGAAAATATATAATGGGCAGCTTTACTAATCTTATTGACCTGAATGTCTATATCATGTTTCGTTAATCTATATCGTTAGTTGTTCGGTCTCAACCTATATGGAGTATTTCTACTAAATATAATAATACTATATGAATGTAACATGTGTGTTAAATATTGGGAAAGTACGATAACTATATAAATATCATAAAATTTTATCAACAACTGCAGTTTAATTTTGATTAATGAGATGCTGCTTATACATCACATCCTGATAATAAGTACGAATAAACTGCTATATTGAGAGAAAAATTATATTCATTATATTAATATTGTATAAAATTATACATATTGAATTGCTTCAAAAAAAAACTAAATACATTATTTTCAATATTTACTTCAGTAACGTAGACAACGGCTATAAAAATTGAAAACGTGGTGAAAGATAATAAAATATAATTAATACAATATGAAAATAGAATAGATGATCCAGTAACACACTGTTGCATGTTCTAATTTCGTGACTGCTGATTCGATTCTTGGCTTTGTGTTTTATATATATATATATATATATATATGTTAGGTCGCAAGAGACCTTAATAAGAATAATTATTATTGTGTTAAAATAAAATTTTTATAAAGAATTTAGAGATGTGTGGAAAAAGGAGCGAATAAAATATCATATAGCATTAAACAATTATATAATTGAATTATGTTCGTTAAACAAATACAACAGCAGGCAATAATGTAATTGATCTTCTATCTATAAAAACAATAGGGTTATCTGATCATCTCTTATTTAGAGAAATAAAATAGATAGTCGATGTTTTAAAAGAAAATGAAGCAGAGAAAAAGGTGGAGTTGGGCAGTCGGTCTTAAGAATTCCACCTGTGTGGAAGAGAAGTTCCATCTTTTGTGGCGTCGAAGTTCTTAATCTGCGGCAAAGGCTACACTTTGAAAAACAGTAATTGGAATACTGCGATAGTTGTGGTGTTAATTGATAGACTAAAGACTGTGAATTGGTGTATCGGACTAAAGACTGTGAAATTTTAAGAAATTCAAATAGGAATCACTACTTCCAGTTTGACCGACCGTCATTGTTAAAGAGAAAAAGAAAAGTATCTCTCCTCCAGATACGACTTTTCTTGGTAAAAATCTCTCTGAATAAAGGATCTATGGATTGATTAAACCATCGTTATTGTCTACCACTGTATCAAAGGATTTCGTTCACTCATTCGAACTCGCACGTCTCGCTACATACAATCGCGAAGCCTAAACGCCTGCACAGTTCGTCCTGGCGGATGGACATAATTAATATTCTATACAAAAGATTAATTATAAAATAATTATAAACATATTAAATGTTTTATATAAATAAAATTAGTAGAATTATTTTGTTAAAATTATTCCACATCAACATTAACTTACAGATATATTTTATATAAATTTTGCAAATATTTTTAAATAAAGCTATTGCATATAAATGCTTTTCTAAAAATTTTAGTAGACGCATACTAGTTTAAATACAACATTATTATAACTAGTAGTCCTGGTGAACTAGAATTCTGATAGATTATTCTGCATTTATACAGATAATATTTTTTTTATCATTACGATCGAATGCATGTAGTTTATTTTATATATCTGCAAACTTTTTCTCTTTAGCTTATTGATCCCAAACACAGAAAATTAAAATGATTACTACATGCACAGTCACGAAGGCAAAGGTTATCCAATATAGTCACTATCCATATTTTATTTAAATGCAATTTGCAGATTAAAATTAAAAATATATATATTTGATATATAGTTGGATAAATGAATAAACAAAATTAAGACAATTAAATGCTATAATTTATACTTAGAATAACGTTATATTATATTAAAATAATAAACTCTTAAACTACTGATCTACAAATTTCAACGGTTAGATGTGTCAGTTAAGATAATGTAGACTTTTTTAAAGATGGCAACGAAAGCAGAATTTCGGATATGTAACGAGAGATTTTAAACTTCCGATATATATTCGGTTCGTCGTATTACTTATTATAAACAGATCGTCAATAAAAATATATTTTAAAATATTTCGCCATTGAAACTTCGATGAACTGTCCCTTAAGCAAAGTAAACTTAAAGAAGTATTAGTAAACTAATAAATGAATAATTATAAAAGTTTTACAGTTAGTTTTCGATAACAATATTATCTTGGCGATCGATAAAATAGATACAAAAGCCGGAATTCAAAGTAGGCCTACTGTACTGCAAAATTTCTGATTTCTCTAGAATATAATCAAACAATTTTGTGATTTTTTCCGATATATTAATGAATACAATAAAATTAACGGAAGAAACATAATATAATATTTCTTTCCAAAAATTTTTCTCCAATATATGTTATTCGCAATCAGTTTTTGAGTAATGTTATTTATATATTCAATTAAAAATTTTATTTTATGATGAATTCAAGAAATTTCCAGAAATTGTCAGCTTTGATAAGTTATTTCTTGAAATCTATTAACATAATACAGTATCTCTAATATTATATACTACATTTCGCCATATTAAGTGTTTCCCATGTTATCCTATAAGAGTTAGTTTTAATTTACTCAGTTTTTTATTATACAAAACAGGGCGGTATGGGGAGATTATGTTTGTTTGTCGCGTTTCGGACGCGTTGCCTACGTCATTATTTAGCATACGAGAAGCTGGAGACAGCGCGCGCTTAGAGTCACTAACAACAGCAATGGAGCTACAGCCGCCGCATCATAAACTTGTAACCGAGTGTGGTCAGTGTCGGTTCCCGAGCCATCCATGGCTTGCCGTATTAACGTAGGAGGTCGATATAATCGGTCCGTGTCGGCGCATCTTCTGTAGATCGAATTGTGCCGGGACGATCTCCGAGGTTAATATTTACAGACCTATAAATATTAACCTACGAGATACGCTTCGCCCGAGTTGTAATAATATACGAGTTAAGGAGTAAGAAAAATAATTATTCAGAATTAATACCATCGTGTTTCCGTCATATCACTTTTATGAACAGTAAAAATAAACAATATTTTTAAACAAAATTCATTCGAAATAGTTAATTATATTTTATGGTCTATGTAGAAATAAAATTATTACTGAGAAATAAAAGTGGTTCGTATTTATTTTGTAAATTTTATTTCCAATTGAAATCAAAGTACTTTAATCCTTTAAAAGGAAACGTATCTTCCGAGATACATGGATATCTATTGAATTTGATGTGAAAAAAATGAATACCTTCCCAGTAAAGGTTTAAAAGTATTTTCGTATTTATATTAATAACATAAAGTCTCCTTTGATTTCATATGTTGAACTTTCCCATCGCATCATCTATCCAGATATTTTAACTGGAAAGAGTTAAAAATTATTTTCTCGATTTACTTTACAAGAAAGTTTTGCTTAACGATCACACATTAATATATTTATTATTCTTTGCATGATACGTTATAATGATAATCTGATTTCTGACTAAAATTTTTAATGTTTATTCTTAAATGTACCTTAGCGAATATTAAATAAAAATCGAAAAATAATATCATCATAATATGAAAAAACATATCTTAAAAGTTAAATATCTTGAAAATCCTACAGTTTCTATCAGATGATAAAATATATTTGAAAGATTTTTTCTAAGCACAAATCATAAAACGAAATATTTCACTTTGTTTAAATTATCTTTAGTAATTTATTTAAAAATTGAACTAATACATTCTGGTTGATGACTTATTAATAAAAATCGCTTTTTTATTAATAATATGTCCTCTGATATATATCTTATATATCAGCGGACGAACAGCTTTTATATAATTTTACATAGTGAAACACTTTTCTAAAAATTTTTAAATGAACATTATTCTATGTTTTAGTCCTTATAAACTAGAATTCTGAAAAACCATTCTGCAAACATAAAGATGATATATATATATATTTTTTATCATTAAGAATGAATGCATTGATTTTATTTTATATATTTCAAACTTTCAAACTTTTAGTCCTTAGGTTATTGATGCTAAACACAGAAAATTAAACTGATTATCACATGCACAATCACGAAGTGCAAAGTTTATTGAATACAATCACTATACATATTTTATTTAAATGCATATTGCAGATTACATTTTTGGAAAAAATATTTCATAACTAATTGATTAACTGAATAAACAAAACTAAGAAATTAAATGCGGTAATTAATATTTAGAGCCTATAGTTATATCATATTAAATAATAAACTTGGAAGCTATGATCCACAAATAGCAGGTGACAGAAAAAGTCAGATTAAGAAGTAAAAAATATCTGCAGACTTATGTCATTACAGATATTTTTTAAAGATGAGAATGAATGCAGAATTTAGATTAGGTAATGAGAGAATGAGATATATATTCGGTTCAGCGTATTACTATAAAGAGATAATCAATAAATATATATTTTTAAAATATTCATTCATAAAAATTCGATGAAAAAATATTTTAAAAAACTATTTAAGAAATAAAGTAAACTTAACGGAGTATTAGTAAACTAATAAACAAATATTTATTTGATAAATGAATAAAAAATTTATAAAAGTTTTAATTTTCGATTACAATATTATTTTGGAGATCGGTAAAATATATGCAAAATATCCGAATTCAAAATACTGTATAATAGAGTATTTTCAATGCAGAACTTTCCATAGAATATTATGTTACGCACAATCGATTTTTAAGCACTGTTATTTGTTATATTCAATTAACAATTTTTTCTTATTATGCAGAATTAATGAACTTTACAAAAATTTCCAATCTATTTACAGATTTCAAATATTAGTATAATTATATGCTACATTTTACCATATAAAACGTTTTTCATATTGTCCTATAGGAGTTAGGCTTAACATTTTGTTAAGCCTAACTCCTATAGGACATCAGCATTTTGTTATAGAAAAATGAACATTTTGATTGAGAATGTTCCATTTGATTGTCATTTCTCGGACACCTAGCTCTTCCCATGTTAACCTAAGATAGTGCGCGCTTATATAGAGTTCTATAAATAATTAGATATTGCATAATTAACCTATAAGAAGCTGGCGACGCGCGCGTTAGCATCGCTGACATCCGCGACGGATGCGCTGCCAGCCGCTCTGTAAACTTGTAACCGAAGGCGGTCTCTTCTCTGGACGGGGCGTGCCGTAGCGTACTAACCTACGCTCCGTCATCAGCCATCTTCGAACCCGTCGCATATCAGTCTGCCAGCCGTGGTTAACAGTGTTCAGGGGTAACTTACGCGGGTCCATATAATCGATTCTGTGCTGTGCCGTCGGCAGTCAACCAGTTCATAGCTTTGAGGTTAAGTGCTTTGCTCATTGATCATACAGTGACGGGTCGATTACAGACTATATTAACACAAGATTAGCGTCAAATGCGCTTCGCCCGAGTTTTAATAATCTATAGCGAAAATTATCAAGAGTTAAAAAAAATAGTTATCCAGAATTAATACAATCATGTTTCCATTATATTATTTTTATGAATAGTAAGAAATGAATAATATTTAAAAAAAATCAATTCGTAATAGTTAATTATATTTTATTGTATATATAAAAATAAAATTATTCATGAGAAATAAAAGTGGTTCATTTTTATTTTGTAAGCTGTTAATTCCAAATTGAAATCAAAATAATATATAAAAATTTTCATCTTTATAACTTATAAAATCGCTTTTTGATTTCAAAATGTTTATTTACTCATAATTTCCCATAGCATCATCCATCCATAGTTTTGAACTGGGGAATTATAAATTACTTAATCGAATTATTCTACAATGAAAGTTTTTCTTCAGAACCTCAGCCTTCGTTTAGATTTGGAATTCGAATAAGTTTTCTAAAAACATTCAGAACATCCCAGTATATCTAAAGATTTTTTAAAATATATAAATAAGGTGTATTGTGTTTAGCTGATTTAACTAAACTGTTTTTAATCAAATTTGACATCTATACTATTTTTTAAGGAAAAGGAAATTCGCGGACTCATCAGTGTTGAATTACATAATTTCTCAAAACATATGAGTAGAACTTAGATTACAGTCTTATCTATATTTTTCCATGGAATTATATTTGTCAAATATTTTGTAGATAAAATCTCTCTAAATATATTCTCGAACTTAAAAATGTTTACGAACCCCATTTTCAGAAACACTGCAATAAAGGGATGGATATAAATTTATGACGTATTCGTTTATTTTTTTCAGGATATCAAAATCAAAATAGTCATTTGTCAATTCTCATGAAATATGCCGCAATCAGAACGATCATTGAAAGTTGTAACATTTAATGTAATTAAATCTCTAGAGCTGATACTCTTGACAGATTCAATTGAATTTCCGAACTTTAGAAACTAATCTTGATAAATAGAATAAAGTCGCAGCCTAATATATTAATATTGCGTAGATGACAATTAAGTTCATTGCTTCAGTCGAAATTCTGCATAATATTTTATTTTATTTCCTAATCCATAAGCATGTAAAATCTAGAACTATAATTAAATTTAGCTTTCAATAATGATGCGAATTTCATATTAAAAATTCTTGTTATTGTAAAAATATTGCCGAAGATAATATTTTTATTATAGGAAACCCTAGGCAATTTCGTTATAATTTCATATTTTCTCAAAACAAGTTGTTTGTTTATATTTTAGTTGACAAAAGTCAGTAGATAATAAACTTGCTGATAATGCCAATTTTTTCTTTCAGCAATATTCTTAGAAGTTTCATTTACATATATATCACTTTATAATAAGCTTTCAACCATTGATTATTTTTGTGAATGGCTTGGTAAATCTCTGATAATACTTTCATAAATTTCTGATAACTTAAAAAAGCTCTTATTTATTGTTTCCAAATTTATCAATTGATACAAAAATGAAAAAAATAACAGTGAATAGAAAGAGATTAAAATTTTGAAATCAAATACTGTCATTTTATTAGTCAAAAAAGTAAACGACTACAGACATTAATCATCTATAGAATATGTTTCACAATTATTGTAGATAAATACCTTATCCTTATCATCTATTCAATCGTATTATCATTTTGTATGATACCATATCATACAAATCTTTTTCTGTATGGATCTTTCTCTGTTTTGTTTTGAGGATTATCATTCTCCTTATTTTGGCCATCTCAAATGCTTTGTGATGGTAACACAAAATTAATATCCTTATTTGTTAATTTTAAACTAAGTCAATGTCTGTTGTTAAAATTTTTCCACTACCATTCTTCCACCTGTTGCTTCTTTCTCCATATTAAATGGACGTTTTTCATTTAAAATTGCTGATAGTCTGAAAACTAACTTTCTAATAGCAGTAATTACTAAACCAAAGACAAGTTCTTGCATTTGCATAATGTAATTATAAATTCTTTGTTAGATTTCCAAAGACAAAGTAAATCTTATTTTGGTAAATTAAGGATATTGCTACCTTCAGAAACGTTCATATTCTTTTGAGAGTTGACCAAGGAACATTGCATTCTTTTGATGCATGATATATTGAATAACTTCTTATCTTCACCGGATCCACTGCTCTATGGAAATCTGTTTTTTTTTTTTTTTTTTCATACTTTCGATACTTTTCAGACAACTAAATATAAAAAATCATATACATTTAAAAAATTTTATGTCAACTGAATTACAAATTTAAACCGAATGTATACATTACAAAACAATGCTAAGTTTAGTATACTTACTTCCTAATTCTTAATAAAAATACAAACAGAATACATAATTCAAGTATAAAGATAACTGTGTGGTAAATTTGTGATATTTTGAAAATTTCGTGATATGCCAAATCGGAAAACAAATTATCTAAAAATGTCAGATATTACCTTAATTTTTATAATCGTAAGTCATTTTGTGAAATATAAAAAATTCGAAACGAAATTATGTGCTGAATTACAAAACATGGGCGTCGGGAAAGCTACGAATTCAAACGAAATTACTATAGTGCTACACAATGTGAAGAATTTGATAAATCTTAAAATTATATATTCAGTTATTCTACCAAAATACACCTGCTTCCATATAATATATTTAGAATAAATTATAGTTATTTATACTTTTATATAACTCAGTTAAAATCTTCGTCAAATTTCTTCATTACGAACCAGAAAAACCTATTTGGCGCTCGCTAAAAATTTAATGTTAAAGAATTGCACCAGTTCCAGAAAAAAAAAAAAACATTTCGTGCCGCATGGTGCAATATTTTTAACTATTTGAATCACTAGTTAATTAGATATTCCTTTGGAAAAATTATCACGAAACTACCTTTGTCATGAATTCATCCAGGTTTTGGATATGTCTATAATTATCCGAAACAATTACTGTATTTTTAAAAATTAATATTCCGGAAACCGGTATTTAAATATCGGGAAAAATCTTCGTGATCTCGATATTATAGGCTTTGTTCCTACAATAAAAGAAAAAAAAATTGTGTTGCCTGTTTTAAAAAGCATTTTGCTTTTCATAATTTTAAAATCAATAATTCAATTATTATTTTCAAAATTAAATTAATTAGAAAAATTAAAGTTAAGCGTTTTAATTTTGGAAAAGTTGTAATTTCTCATTATAAACGTATCATACAATATTTACTTTACCAACGATTAATTTGACAAAATGTTTTCTCTCGAGGGCTTATTCCTTATTTTTTATGATATTTTTTTACTGATTATATAGCTCAATTGTTTTCGATCAAATTTGGTGTACAGTATAATGTTTCTTATGTTATTTAATATTATATAAAAGATTTCTGTTTAGTTCGATTTAAAATTAACGAGAATCTTTAATGAATTGTTAAAACATTGCAGTTAGAATATCTTTCTAATAGAAAAGGTCTCTATCTAAAAAAACAAATGATATCGAATCAGGAACATCTGCAGCACTATACAAAAATTAGAATACCAGAAAGTACATAATACATACAGTTTATTAATATTATTACATAAAATTCTGTATTGATTACGATTTAGAATTACGCACTTTATTGAGAATTCCAGTGAATACACACTACTTAAGAAAAAACTTGAGCTTAAAAATTGTAATAAATATCCAAATTTCATTGTTGGTTTTTGTACAAATTAATTTTCTGTATTTCACTTGCAATAGATTTGAAGTTTTTTGATACTAATTAAATGGAAGGAAATTCGTTAATTAATATTTTGTTTTGATGTTTCCATAGCAGCAAATACAATCATCGAAATATTATATTCATGAAAAGTTATTTAGAATTGTATATATGTGATTTTAATTTTTCATCTTGCTTTGTTACTGAACTAATAATCAGCAACAAAAATTAAATGTAATAATTTCCATAATTTCAACAAAAGTAAAAATCTGTATAGCATAATACATAAAATTATATTTATATATGTAACAGTTTAGAGCAGCGGTTCTCCACCAATGGTAGGCTTACCACCAGTGGTAGGCGATGGATTTACATATGGTAGGCGATAAACGATTTTTGGAATTTATGGTAGAAGGTAAACGATTTTTGAAAAATTATATTTTAGTAATTTATTCTAATAATACAAAACTGATATAATATAAAACTATATCTCCATCATATTGATTACTGCTTTGTCTGCTCTTTTTCATAGACAAAAATTCTAGGCTTATTACACTCTAGGTCATTCGCATCGATGGTCTGTGCTATTTTAGCGCCATACTGCGCAACTGCCAGCGCAATGGTTTTTATGCTGTTCTTATAGTTAGTTTGGAGTTTGCTATAATGGGAACTAGTATGAGTGCTCAGTCTGTGGTATGCAATGTTAACTTGCAATTCAAGAACACTATTTTTGTTTTTAATATAACTAGATAAAGCGCTACAATCGCAATTTTTCCACAACCCAAGTGGCTCCTAGGTCTTACTTTAGAAATACCAAATTATTAGTTTGACTATGATTATGGTAATTATGTTCTGGTTATCGAAAATCTAATATAAATATTTTTATTTTGTTGTCGAAACTTTTTATAAATGGTGGTGGTACTGAGTAATTTTAATATTTTTTGGATGTGTGACCCAAAAGTTTGAGAACCGCTGCTTTAGAAGATATTGCGTTAGAGTTTCATTTTCTTATTCAAGATATCAGGATGCATATCAATTAGCTTCCACTTAATTCATTTGTATTCTATTCTATACTTGAAAGTACGCTTTCATCAGATATAATGTTCATAAACAATAGCGTGTGTCAGCACTTCAGCGTGTGTCATAACTGCTATGCAGCGACCGAAAAGAAACAAGCTATTGACTATATTTTGCATGCATAACACGACTCGAAAGATATATCCTTATGATACGTGGTTTTAATGATGTTTACATTCTATCCTCGTCATCGAAAGAAACCAAACGCTGTAACTGCTATGTTCTGAAGAAGATTACTGTTTATTATCCTTATTCAGTGCTAGGGGAATTTGAAGTTTATTGAATATAATTTTTATTTAGGTAATTTTCGATTCATTTTCTAATATTAATAATAATTTATTTAGTTAATTAAGCCATTTTACAAAAATACTTGTTAATATTTAATTGTATTAAACTCGATTTATTAAATTTAGAGTATAGCGTGTTAGTTTGAATAGGGACGTTAAAATGAAACACAAAAATATTAAATAGTCTAATTACATTCCTGATTTTGAAATGGATGAGAGAGTTATATGAATCACTCATAAGCCAATGCGGGAAGTCCATTTTTTGATATTTTCTGATTTTTGTAAATTTTAATGGAATAAATAATATTCTTTTTAATTATTAAAGGATTTACTCGTTGCTTCTTTTCTTCTAGATCAGACAGCCCTTTTTTTATAGCTTTTGGATATGTTTTATTATATTAATGTATTAAAGAATATTAATTTTCTCCATTGTTGTTTTCTGGACTTTACCGCATTGGCGTTTGATCGATTCATATAAGGAATTAAATACAATCATCAGTTGGAATCAAGATATTTAAGACCATATATTGATAATTTTATGCAATTATTTGTTAATATATTACTTTTCAATAGTGTTTCAACAATTATTTAAAAATTAGTTTAATTATTTACGTTGCATATAATTTTTGCTGTCGTCTATATTCGTTAAAATTTCTCATCCAAAATATTAATCTTTGCTAAATAAATCTCTATACTCATTCAATATATAATGAAAATTTTATGATTATTCTATATAGTATGTAATACATGTTATATATATATATATATATATATATATTTCTTTCGTCCAATGCCTGACATTAGCCAATTCTCGATTTGACCAAAGCCCAAAATATACGAGAATTTACAACTATTTTGGCCGGCCAATTGGAGAATTATCCAAGAAAAAGTGGCCAAAGTTAGAAGTATAACAGAGCTAAGTAGCGGAATGCATTCCTGAGAATTTTTGTTTATTCACCAGCGAAAATGGAATCGTCTGTCACGTCATATGCTGGTCTTACAATACTGATGCAAGAGATTCTAGAACCGCCATGTATAAAACTTACTTTTCCACTAAAATGAATGGAATTCTCTCAGAGGAAAAGAGAGTAGAGACGCCTTTTGGTAAGATTTCTGTAATCAATTTATCGTGATACATTACGGATTTATTTTTTTATTTTCCCATAAGATAAAAAAAAGATAAAAATAGCATATTTATGAACAATTCTGGTAAAGATGATAAATTTTTAATATTTTATTATAATATAAATTTTTTCAATATTATATGGACTATTTATTATGAAAGTGGTGTAAGTCCATTTTTGGAAAAAAATGAGAAAACAGTAATTTAGATATAATTTAGTATGAACTTTTATTTATAGACATTTTACAGTTTATATATTAAAATTTCCATATTGCTTGATCAATCGAATATTTTTGGTAAACCAAACAGCATAATCATTTATTATGAAAGTTGTGCAAGTCCATTTCCCTTAATATAATTAAACACTGCGCAAGATAAGGAGAAAATTGAGGCGTTTTTCAATTAGACTCGTCATATAATACGAAAATCTATATATATTGAAAAAGATCTAATCATTAACTCTGCACTCTCGAACATGAATATTACATGTACAGATATGTGGGTATGTTGTCTAAATACATTTCCGCAAAATATTCCTTGTTAAGAATCTATTAATATTTAAATTGTTAATTTTCATTCTCAGTTCTAATTGAACCATCACACTATAAAAAAATAAAATCATCTGGAATTAGCATCATGTGCAGTTTTGATTTTTATCCATCAGTGGAACTTCTGATTCAATATATGCATTATTTAGCATTTTTTAAATTATAAAAATAAATTCATTTCATCAAAAAATTTAAAAATATGATGCAATTATTGCCTTAAATACCTCTTATGTGTTATGAATATTTCAAAAATATATTTTCACATAAAGATCCGAATTGAAACACAGAATTTAATGTTAGATTTATAAGAATAATTTGACAATAAATAAATAAATACTGAGATAAAAGAAAAGTATTTTCTGTCTTGTTCTTATTTATAATCAAAACCGGACTAAAACATAGCTTAATTCAAATGAAATTCAAATAATTAAATTTAATGATTTGAACAATTTAATAATTATGAAA
>WUQG02172098.1:0-54638 GCA_011317285.2 Androctonus mauritanicus
TTCTCGTCAGATACCGAAGCCAAAACTGGGGAGATTTGAAGGCATTTGTAACAATGTGAAAGTGCATCGACCAGCAAGAAGATCGATGCACGCAGATATTTAAAGTGATCTCGCTTATTAAGTAATCATTGGGACATCTTGGTATGAGGTTTTTGCTGTCATGCATCATTCTTTTTTCTTTAAAAAAAAAACTCCTTTCGTCTTTTCATAATTTATCGATCGCAAGGCAAACACTTAAAATTAAATAGCCGACGCGTTACGAAAATAAATCGGATACAACGTCGCAATATTCGATTATTTAAGCAAATGGAATAAATCGCTACACGTAGACAACGAGAGAATCGATCTTTCTGCATCACCTCATATCAATTAGATTCTCCTCCAGAATCCTTATGTAATATTTGGTGTTAGAGATTGGGTAGAGAATGATACTCAGCAGCTGGAGGTTTATTTCTTTCCCAAGTCGTAAACATAACTGTTGTTGGTTAGTTTATTTGTCCGATAAAGTGTCCGCAGTCAGAGAAAAGAGAGAAAGAGAGATGAAGTGACAACCTGAAGCCTTTCCAATCGATTACTCCAGACCGACTGGACTCTACTTCACCCAATGGAAGCACACTGATTATGAGACTAACAGAATTTACTCTTTCTAAAACTTCCGATTGATTGGAATTATCAGTAGACACAGAATGTTACTTTGTTACAATCTGAATTTTCTCTATCAACACGAGTCAATAGCATTAAGTTACAAATTCCGCTTTAATTAATTGAACATCGCAGCTAACACGTTACAGACATTACACTCGAAAACTCGACTGATTGAAATCTGCTTTTCACGTAAAACTGTTAAAGAATATATATATATATATATATGTAAGAGATTATAAAGAAATAATACTTAAAAAATCGATAGAATTTCGAATCGGTTTTGCACGAAATTTCAACATTTCTTGTGGTAATTTTCTTTTGATTGATTGCTTCATAAACAAGAAAACAAAAACAAATAGATATATCAAAAAATCTACAGAAATGGGAAGGATTTTCTTCCATCAATAAGCCAATGCACTTATAGCAGTTAGATAATCTTCAAACGTGTGTGACCAGAAACTAGCAGATGTCGTTTGAGATACTACAACTTGACTAGGATTAGCAGTAGAAAAACCTATTTCCGGGAATGTAGAGATAAGGGAAATAAGGCCATCTTTAGGGGGTGAGAGAGAAGAAGACACCACTGTTTCACACCCAGAATCTATCAGATTTTTGATATAGGATGTGTAACAGTTCCTTATCTCGTTTGCCATCGCCGAATTTACTGTGAAAATTTTTTAAGTAGCCTTTATGATGATAACAATAACCAAAACGGAATTCCGGACTTTAAAGTCAAGTTGTAATTTCAAGATGTGACATTAAGATTAAGATCAAAATTTGAAATTTTTAGTTTTATAAATTGAAACTCGATATTTGCTTTTTCTGGCTTTAAAATTTAAAACTTTAGCTATAAAACAAAGTAAAGTCTGAAATTATAGCTTTAACTGGAACTCAAATTTTTAAATTTACAATTTTAGAACAAAATAAAGTCTGAAATTGTAGTTTTAAATGAAACTCAAAAGCTCGAATTTTTTAAAATGATGTTCAAAATCTGAAATTATGCCTTTGAGACGGAGCCAAAAATTTGTAAAACTAGTTTTGAAGCATTTACTTCATACATATAGTGAAACAAAAGGAATTTTTTTTCACTCTTTTAAGAGAATTTATAGAAATTTAACAGTTTTATTTTATACGGTTGGAACATTTTTAGTTTTTAAGAGTGCTAGAAAATGTGTCTCATTCAGCGACAACGCAAAATATATATATATATAAAAAAAATTCAACCCCAAGCAATATGCGTGACAGAACCTTCCTCTATTCTGCTATGATCTTGTCAGCATTGTGCATGCGCACTTCCCAAAAAGGAAACTTGGCACGGACTAACCTATAATTTTCTCTTCACTGTACACTTAGAAAAGGTGGAAATTCCGAGGCATGCATACGGGGGAGGGAAAGAAAAATCTGGAAATGTTTTCAATCAATCGAAAGAAAATTATACTATAAAATTTACGCATATAACAGTTAATGCAAAAAAAGAAAAAAAAATTATTTATCAACATGAAATCACTCTACACTAGAAAAATTTTTCAATTTTCCCAAATTGAATTTAAGTAATATTCTTTCGCCAACTTCAAACAACTAGAATTGATCAAAATTCTAGAAGAGGAAATATATATATATATATATTTTTACTTTTTTATTTTTCTTCTTCTTCTTCTTCTCGAAGTTTTTTTTCTTTTAACTTTACTTAAACCAAGAGTGAATTTGGAAGCTGTACATGGATGAAAGTTTTCCCAATTCACTTCTTCTTTTTCTCTTGCAATCGATTTATCATTAGGTTTACCTGTTAGTTCTTTATCATTGCATTTCAGATCAAAAACTTATATATATACACATAAAAATATTTTTCCGATTTTAAAATGTAAAAAAAAATATGTAATTAAAAATATATATATATATATTCTTGGCATGTTTTAACGTCACGATAATAAATTTAGTTCGTGTTCTTAAAATATTAAAAAAATAAAAAAAAAATCTGTTAACAAACGTGATCGATTTGGTAATTTAATAGAGAAAACGTATTCGGCGAAATTTCTCTTCCATTTTTTTTTTTCTATTTTATGCTGTATTTCTGATAGGAAATCCCACGACATTTCTGTTACGTCATTGATCACCTGAACGAAACTGGACCAGGTGGATGACTACACACGAAGCAATGCGTCACGAAATGTGACTCATCTCTATCCGATTACTTGATTAATCTAAAATATGAGATGACGTTCAGATGACCCCTTTACCAAATATTCATTTGGCTATGGACATGATTTACTTTTGCATGTTCTATTTGCATGCTAGGAGATGATTTCCTTTTCTGATTTATCTCTGCTATTTTCGGATTTTTCTTTCCTTTTTTTTCCTCTCCTATCTTCGCTTAATTTAAAAATCGTTTTCTAACAGAATTTCAACCAGAACAGAACGAATTTTAATTCGTTTTTAAACGGCATACGAGTGATTACGAAAAGGGGAAAAAAATGCGAGAAAATTTTGTGTGTGTATCCGAAATAATTTTAAGATAAACGAAGTGTTTTATCGAAAAAATATTGCGTTTTATGAATCCTGAGTAAGATTAACGTGGTTTTTTTTCAAATTTTAAGTTATTTGGTTACAAATAAACAAATTATAGTTGATAGATTACAGCGAGGTGGCTTCGCTGGTGAATTACTCGGTTCTGCAGTTAAGAATGAATTGCAGGGGCAAAAAGCCGTGTCGATGGCGATAATTTAATTTTTTTTTTTCCCCCTGCTTTCTTTTTTCAATATATATATATTTATTAAAAGCGTGATTAAAAACATTTTTATTAGATTAAAAAAATAACATATTAATTTTATGTTATATGCATTTTTAAAATAGGGATTAATTAATTAATTATACGTACCTTTACTGCATAAAATGATATAGGCATAACGAGACTTACCTGCGAAATATATAAAAAAAGAAAATTGTTAATTAATTAATTAACTAACTTTTAATTGCAATTAATATAAAATATATATATTAAATGACTAAGAAAAAATTAATTTATAATTTTTATAGCATAAATATCTAGAGATAGATATATAGGTAAGTAATAACACATAAAAAGAAAATAGCAAGACTAAGAGATGACAAGAAAAAGAAATATAAGCAATAAGGAAACATTGTCAAAGAGATTAGAAACGAAAATCAAAAGACGTGGAGACAAATAGTCATAGAGTAGCAAACCAGAAAATTAGAGAAGAAGAGTTATAAGCACGAAAAGAAAAGGAAGAGAGAAAGAGAGAGAGGAAAAGGAAGAGATATAGAGTCAGAAAGACACGATAAAAATAAAGAGACATGGCGATACAGACGAAAATTATGAAGCTAAATGATAATTTAAATGACTATTATTGTGTGTTTCAATGACCTCGTTTACTATTATCATTACTTATCATCTCATTACTGTTTCAAGCGAGCATCATCATTTTATAATTATCATAATTAGGACATTCAGATAAGTAAAACTCGAACGAAGAAAAAACACAAGTGAATAAAATAATAGCGAAAAAATCGTAGATGACAAGTGAATTAATGATTAAAAAAATGAATAAAAAATAATAAATAATCAATTTAAAACAGAGTTTGTTTTAATAGATGAAAAAAGTTTTGTTACAATTCTTTTTTTTTTTTTTTTGTCTTTCTGCAAGAATTCATTTCCTCTTCGGAGAGAAGCTGTAACAAACAACAAATTAAACAAAAGAGAAACGTTTTCTTCTAGCTGATTAATGTCATTTGTCTTCTAGAATAAGCGCTTTTTCTTATCCACCCAATGAGAACTTCTATAATGGGTTTCTCTTTTTATCCTCTTAACACTATTCTAGAACTTAAAAGTCAAATATACTCATTGTGATGCAAAAAGTCAATTTTGATGCACTTTTCTAACTCATTCGTGAATAATGCATGAATGCATTTGTAGATTATAGTGACATACGCATTTTAGTCATTGCTCGGCTTTGTTCTGCCTTGTAAATAAATATTTATAACTAGAGAAAACGATATGGTTTCTGTAAGCCGAAAACCGCCCTTTTAAACCCTCCCATGTTTTAATGTCGTGAATTAAATGGCAGTTGGCGCAACATTTTTCCATTTTCGAGCCATCATCGTATATATGTGTGTGTGTGTGTGCAATGGGAAAATGATTTTAATTTTAATCACGCAATCAATGTACTCGATTAAAAATGAATCGGAGAGCATCGAGTCAGATTGCGATTAGTCTGTAAAATTCGGCGATACAAAATTTAAATATTTTCGTTCTTAAAATTTAAAAGGTTTTCCTTCTATAGAAGGTTGTCGCATGATATATATATATTCAATGATTAAATTTTTAAAAACATAATAAAAAAATTGTTAAAAAGTATGAAGAATTTTATGGAAGTTATCGAGTTATTTCGATATAATGACTGCCAGAAGTAAAGACGAACAGGTATTGGTAACCTGGACTAATTAGAAGAATCTTGTCGACATGTTTAATTAGCGAAATTGTTCCTTTACAACATTTTAATTGGACTTGTTTCACTTTGAATGACTCTAATTACTGTATTTTCACAAGAAAAATAAATATTTAAGCCGAGAACAAAAAAAATAACATATTTCTTTTTTTCGGATTAATTTTCCGATGATTTAGAAAATTTCTCTTCTTCATCCGACTATAAAATTTCTTAATTAATCAGCAGTGAGAGAGAGAGAGAGAGAGAGAGAGAGACGAGTTATCCGATGTTTTCACTACAATGATCCAAATAATAATTAATGTTCCCGACTCGTAAGAAAATTGGGCACAGTTTAAACATTTTAACAGCCTTGTACTTGATTACCAAAACGCGATAAAGCGGGATATATACAAGAAAAAAATAACCAAGAATAAATATGGCGTATGCTTAAAATAATAATCGTTAAGTGAGATTACATAAACCGCAGCTTAAAATATAACTACACGGTAAAAAACTGATAAGAAATCTAATTCCACATAATTGATATACTCATGAGGAATAAAGATAAATCATGGTTAATAATTACCATCGCCAGAAATGGCCACGTAGTTAAAAAAAAAATCCAATGCACACAAATCACAAAAATTTGTGTTGGCGCGATGCTTAACAGCGATAATTGCCATAACACTACATAATTTTTTTTTAATACTTCGATAATCGCCTATTCATAAATCGTTTTGAGATTAAATAAAAACATAAACAGGAATAGAAAGTTAGGGGAACGAAAGAAAAAAAATCTTATTTGATTTTGATGATAGATAAGAATTTTTGTACAGTATCTATTCCCTTGGCATCTTTACAACGTAGTTCCATTTGCGAACATGTTTCCAGTTCTTATATATATATTTTTTTTATATAATAAAAGAAAAACTATCGATAAAATGATAAAGTTTTATCACAAATTCACTATACTCTATGGAATTATATTGTATGGTAATTTCGCGACTTACAGATATCCTCGTGTAATTCTATGATATTACAATTTTAGATGTAAGAAATAAATATATTTTAAGAGATAACTGAATTGTAACAATAGAAAAACTAAAGGTAGAAAATATCGTCTAAGAAATACAATAATACTTTCTTTCCTTTATACCGAAAGTTTCTAGAACAAAATAAATTTCCGGAGAAGCAAACTTCTAGGTGTAATACTAAGATATATATATACCGTACTGTATATTACTGTTGCTGTCGCTATTACGAGTATTCAATATAGTAATCTAAAAAAATAATATTATATTTTAACGGAATATAATATTCTATAAAATGTATTTTCTAGAACTAACATAATTCTAGAAAATCGATAAGTTTGTAAGAAATGCAGTTTTGCAGTTAATTAATTTTATTTTCCATTGTCTTATGAAACTAATTATAATCCTAGAAAAATGTATTCTTGAAAATAATGCAACAAATGAAATGCTGCTTCTCATAGAAAAATATGTTCTTGAAAATAAGAAAAAAAAAATGCAACACTTGTTCCTATAATTCTAGAAAAATGTATTCTTGAAAATGATGAAAAAATACAATGCTATCCTTTAAACATTTTTTCCCCTCTACAATATAATACATTTTGATCTATAATTTCTTAATTTCAAAATATTTCCTTGAATTTTTTCTATAACTTTCTAGAAAACTATTATACTGCGTATGGCTCTAGAGCTACTTTTAATTCGCTAGACTTGCACTAACTCCTCCAAGAAATGTATCTAATTCTTTAGAATTATATTAACTTCTCCCGAAATACAGGTAATCCTTCAAAACAATTTTCAATCTAGAGAAAAAGTAATTAATTTCTCTAGAATTAAATATATTTATTATTGAAGAATTACAAAAACTCTCTTCAATTGATAAAAATCACTCTGTACAACTGTTTTGTGTCTCCCATTAAGAAAGAAAATTAGTGAGAAATTATAGTAAGCTTTAATAATGTGTGAGACGTAATTAATGATTGAATTCGTACAGCACACAGTTTGCAAGAAGTGATAAATTCCGCTAAACACAACTTGCATCATTAACTGAAGTAATTAAGAAGACGGATGAGATGCACAATGAACTATTAACATACACTCAACATTCCGATTGTACATAACTAAGTAATTATGAATATGTTGAACAGATATATATATATATATACTTATATATAACAACTGGGAAGAAATCATTAAGAAAAATTTGAATATAAGTAAATAATATATCATACATCACCGATACGAAACCGGATGATATATCATCCTCTTTATTTGATTTATGTTCCATTTTCTAAGTGGTCTCAAAACTAAATACTAAATTCACGAGATGTACCACTTTATGACTTGGCAATTGTCTGGCATTGGAAGAGAAGAAAGAAGAAAAAAAAAGAAAAAAAATTAGAGAGATATCTTGCGTACTGTTTCATTAAAAGATAGAGGCGACAGCACTGGCTTTATGCCAGCCTTTGCTTGGATATCACGTGACCGTGGGGGTGTGGATCTCTATCTTGCTTCTACCATTAAGTCTAATACGAGAGCTAAGCAATGATTCTAGCTGAAGTCACACCCCTCGACATTTCTTCTCCATTGTAGATAGTCTATAGGTTCAGTCCATTAACTTCTAAGTCATTACCATTCTAAGTGTGCGACAAAAAGTCAAATTGTCAGATTATTTCTATCTCTCATTTTTGATTTTTGTTTAACTTTTCGTCGATAGGACGATATAAAAGGGGGAGAAATAAAAAAAAAAAAAAAAAAAGACGACGAGGTTATTTTGTAAAAATCATTATGATAAATATAATTTTTCATCTTCTGACGTGGACTATTATCTGTTCATCTTTTCACTACTGATACATTTGTTCTGAAGAGGATATATTTAAACAAAAAAAAAAAAATAAGTAAAACATTCTAAATTACTTTTATCGTTCGGAATGGGAAACCTCTATTACTATCGCAACCTAAATGATCCGAGATATCAATGCAAATCATTGATACGTTGCGATTTAATATAGAAAAACGAGTCGTCGAAGTTGAATTATCATAAACGAAGTGGAATTGGTTCACGTGTTAGGCACGGAATAACAGATTAACTGCCTAAACTATATTTTCTGAATGAAGAAAATAAGTTTAGCTTGTTTACTGATGATGCCGAGCATCCCAAAAACGGAGAAGAATTGAATAAAGTGCTTGAAGAACAAACGCAAGCAAGCAATCCTGGATGGAAAAAGATAAAAAACTATGAAACCTGCATTTTTTTAAAGTTTACTTTTTAGCTTATTAACGTCAGTAAAACTGGAAGGATAAACAGTTATACCCGTAAAAGTATATGTGCTAAGCATAGACACTCCGATTTAAGTACTTGGAGTGTAAACATAAGCAGTTTTCGATTAAAGAGCATAGCATAGTGAGATAAAGTCTTGTTTAGAAGATTATTTCTTAGCTTATTGATGTTACTAGAAGGATATGCACTAAAATATAGTGGAAAGACATATATACTTTAGAGAAGAACTGATTAAGTGCCCGAAGAGCAAACATAAGCAGAAGAGAGGATGGAGATAAGGACCCGTTTAAGTCTCCCTCGGAGATTGTTTCTAGTCCTATTGATACTACCGGGAATATATATACAACACATACACACACACACACACATATATATATATATATGGGTCATAGACCTATATAGATTGTTAGGTCGTTTTATCGAAAGTAGAACATAACATTCAGTCAAGTCTATAACTCCGGTTTCTTCAATCTCAAGACGATGTTACCATGGTTACAGAAATCAAGGTCTGTCCGGATATCGATGGTTTGTGAATCAATTTCACACCGACCAACTTCCGGTGTGTACCGGACGCAGAGGACGCTCCGAGCAGTGATTAGATGGAAAGTCTCGAAGGAGTTGTTCCTATCTTCGTTTTTCCTAACTTGGTCAGACTTATACCAACCGTCTGATTACCCCCCATTGAACTTTTTATATAAAAATTCCTACCATCCTTTACCCGGTTTCTTTCTATATTATTTTGTCTACATTTCCACATCATTCTCTCGCTCTCTTTTTATTTTTTTCCTTTCCAATTTCTGACGGATATCGATGGTTTTATAGTGAGATGTGGAAAATGGAAGAATTGTTAGATATTTGCATGCACGTTTCGAGATGATGCATCCATTAATAATATTTATTCTAGCGATCCTTCTAAGATTTCATACGTTAGAAAAAAGTTTTAAAATCCAATTTTTTAACTTATATTGCTAATTTTTTTTTATCGTAATTTTTTTTTCTTGCATTATCTGCTCGTATATACGTACATTATCGTCTTTAGTATCATTACATCACTTTTCTTATTTTTTATTTTTGCAGTCGAAAATTGCAGAAACGGGCAAAAATCCTCGGTTTAAACTTCGTTATCTCGTCTTCTTCGGGGAATTTAGATTGCTTGTACTCTGCACCAAATATTCTTTAGGAGATATTTTAAAAGAATTCGGGAAGAAAAAAAAATTTTTTATCTTATATTTCTTTTTTTTTTTTAATATAAGAGTACAGGAATTGAGGAAAAAGAGGAAGAACTTTCGTTATAAAAGATTGTAGTTTCCTGAAAGAAGAAATCGCTCTCTAGTAATATTTACGATAAATTATATATTTTTACAAGCAGAAGAATGTTTGCAGGGTTTCTATCATTATTGTATAGATGTGTTCAGCAGGAAAAAAGAATCTTTGAGGTAACTACGGAAATACGTCAAGACCAGATTTCATCAAATAAGTACTATCCGCCATTCATATAAAAATTCACTTTTTTAAGTCGAAATTTTTATTCTTCACCTATAAATTTTAACACGTGTTAGGCATTAAATTTAAAATAATTGAGGGGGAAAGGTGTTTTAATGGCAAATCGAACGAAAAATTGCAATTTTACAGTCGATAGACATAATTACTTCGGTTACAGAGCTATGCGTTAACTTTTCAGTAAAGTGATGTAAAGATACAAAAGGAAAATATTTTCGAGTGTTGTTATACATAAATCAATCGGAAACTGACCTGCTACGGGCGATAACTTGCTCACCACACACCATCTGGGCTTCCACTGCAACAGACAAAATATCCTTAGAGTTGTATGATAAACAATCCACAAAACACAACTTGCAGCACTAGACACACAATTACCTTCTTCCCATCTCTATATTTTAATGTGCCTTCAATTACTGTTCTTGGATCTGCCATAATTTAAGACGTCATACTAATCCAAATTACTTGTGTGCAGCACGGGACCATACAACTGGCAACTCCAGCGCACACGGTCGCCTCTGAATAAGCCCGTGTTAGTCTGGCTGAAACGATTTCTAGCCCTCTGGTGGACGATTTCTTAAACTCCCAGAAACTAATAAGCCCACCACGTGGTCAAAACTTTTTATCGTCTCCGTTCATCCCAGAAAATTAAAGATTTGTTGGCAAAAATTGCTTTCGTCGATAACTATTCGATTTTTATGATAAAATTTAAAACCGATTTACATATAAATAACATTTTTAAGGTATTAAAATGCTTAAAAGAATCCGTTTTTATCAAATTAATCTAAATAGGAAAGTTGTAAAACTAACTTTCACTACCATTCTCCTATCGTTCGTTCTCCTATCACATCATGCTTAAAGTCTGCATTATCATCTATATTACCTCATCTGTCATCCTTATTATCCTTACTTCTCTTACTTTCTTGCATTATCCTATCGTTTATATGTATGTTAATGTATCCATTCTTTTATTCCTGGCTGCTTTATCCTACTGATTCTTTTTTCCCTCCTTTCAGCAATTTATTAATCATTTTTAATCTCTCCAACTCACTGTTATCAATTATCACATCTATCTTTCTTATATTCTGCAATCTCATATCTCTCTTATTTATTCTCCTAATCCTTCCTAACTTGTCCTCTTTATTCCTAGTATATCTTAACTATCATTTGTCTTATCTTGATATCTTTTCTCGTATTTCTATCATCACATTTCTCTTAGTTGTTTTTTTTTCTATCTATACTGTCATCTCTTCCATCCTCTCTCTATGCTGTTCTTATTCTGCTCACTTTTAATGAGATAAACGGCGTAATGGATCATTTTATACATATAAATATATATATATAATAGCGTATATAAGTGAAATTTTATAAAATATCCAGATCCATCACAGAATATTTCGAATTCAGGCATTTCACTGACATCTGAATGCTGGAAAATATCGATAGAGAAAGTAAGTTATTGGAGATCGATTTAAAATATTGTTTTCTCTATACTTAAATCTATATGTATCAATATTTGACAACATATCTGGTATTGTCAGCTAAACTGATAATATTAACCGAAATAAGGGAGTTTGGTTTCATAAAAATAAATCAATCGCCATCAATAATAGAAAATCATTATATTTTTTCTCGCCTCATCTCCAGCATCTTCATCTCTAGCATCACCAATCTTTCAGGATTATTTTTGTTATTTTATACGATATAAAATATATATATATGTATATGTATGTATGTGTGTGATAAAGCAATACATAGTCGCTTATAACATTCACTTATTAAATTTACCGAATAGTATCCTGCATCACATCAACAATGTTAATTATATCCTACACCCATTCTTGATCTACACGTTAATTAAACCTTGTTCAGTAACAAACTTCTATGCATGTAGAATAATCTACGTATCTAAGTGACTGGAATAATTTTCAATCAATGTCATTTAGAAATTAAAATACAGTATACTTGAAAATAAGTGGAATAATCTCGAAAATTTTCTCGATAAGTTATATATATATATTTTTTTCCTCTAATATTTTCTTGATGACGATGAAACATTCTTAAAGTAATTATTCTAATATTCAAAAATATGGGAAAATTTTCCTCAAATTCGAGGAATATATTAGGGAAAACAGATTTCCTATTCGAGAAACATTCTCTGAATATTTCTCTAATATGGAAAACATTCTTGAAGGGAAAGTTTATGAGGAAAATATTCAATATTTGTATAGATATGTGCAATTGATCGTTAGAATTTGAATTTAGGAAAAAAAAATCTTTAATACAGATTATGATATAATCACTAGAAGGGTGTAAAATGGTACCTTGATGAATAATAAACATATTTTAGTTATAGGTTTCAGATAGTTTTAATCAAATCTAACTCATTATTAATTGGCATGTGGAAGTCTTTCGAGCACACTCGAGTACAGATAGAAAAAAAAGAGAGAGAAGATTTTTTTCTTCCGAATCTTAACGAGACATTAATTAATAATTATATTTAAAAATCGAATTTTCTTAGTTATTTATAATCTTTAAGACGATTTCTTTAAAGTTTAAACATTAAAGAAGTTTTGACGAGACGGTCGTCACTTACATGGAACTAATGAGCTGAAGATACAGATGATAGCATGTAAATCCTCTAAAAAAAAAGAACTTTCTAATAATAATCTTGGAAGGGGAAGGGAAAAAATGCCTGAAAAGATTCCGGAATACGTAAATATTTTAAAATTCTGAAAAGTAGAGGTTATTACCGATGGAAAATCATCCAGAACCCTATACAAAGTAACTCTGTACTATTTAGATAGCATATCACTACCTTCCACACTTGTATTCCCTGTGGAACTAGGCGTCTGTCTTTCTCAGTCAAACTTTCTTTAGTTTTCTACAAAATGTAAGTCAAATTGCGCTATGGTAACGATGTTAAATGGTCTAAGCAAATTTCTGATAAGAAATAATGAAGATTTTTTTTTTCTTCTTCCCTTACCCCTATAAATCTGTTGTAAAAATCTGCCTAGCTAAAGATAATTCCAAACATTTTTAACTTTACTCATAAATCACTTTGAAGTATTTTTCTTTGTTTGAATTTTTAATGATTTAGTTAAAATCATTTCGCCAAAATTGATTTATGAATCGAAATCTAAATAAGAATAGAATTTAATGAAGAATATTTTTTTTTATTTTTTATTATTTGTTTTTTTTAAACCAAAATTTGAAATTTCTCATTTTTCATCTTTTTAAAAACATGTCTGAATGATTTAAATGCATATAATTATCCGCCATAATCAATTAATTATCGTATAATAATTGTTACTAATCGTACGACGAACCAGTCTGTTCTTAAAAGCATCGATCTATCTAATGATAATCTAAGATTACTAAACTTTATAAAATTATATTTTCCTTTACTTATTATATTTATTAAATTTTCAAGTATATTTGCAAATAACAGCGCAATTTCATAAATTAAAAATATCATTATGCGAAATTGTAATTAAACTTTCAATGGAATGAACAAAATCGATTTGTTTCGGATACTTTTACTGTCGCGATTTTTATCTTGTCATATTGAAATTTTAAGTTTTAAATTACGATTATTACGTTTTCGCATTAATGAAATTGAATAATTTTTTTTTATATTTTCGAAGTTTTTTGACGTAACAATGATTCTGCATACATCACAACTCATGACGCAATAATGAACATAATCTAGTTTTTTTTTTCATTTTTCTTTTGTAAATTGATTAAAAAAAATACTTTATTAATACGTTACACTTTTTATGACGTAATAATAATATTTATAATTAATTTATCATATTTTTAAAATTAATGTAACTTTATATTTTTAATTGTTAAGGTATTAACGAATGAAGTTGTCGTTTAATAACGAACGGTTTTAATGTAACGATTAATTACCGATTACCGATTAGAATTGTTAATTTATCAATTATTACGTTAATGAAATTGAAGAACTTTAGATTTTTTTGAAATTTTTTGACCTAACAATAATCCTGTATATATCACAACTCGTGACGCAATAATGAAAATAATCTAATCTGTTTCATATTTATCTTGTAAATTGATAAAAATATTGTATTAATACGTTTACATTTTAATGACGTAATAATAATATTTATGATTTATCAGATTTTTAAAATTGACACCGATTCGTAACTTTCTATTTTTAATTGTTAACGTATTAACGAATGAAATCGTCACGTGGATAACGAACAGTTTTAACGTATCGATTAATTACCGATATCAATTAATTAATTATCGATTACCAATTAGAATTGCTAGTTTACCAATTATTACATGGACGAAATTGAAGAATTTTTTATATTTTTGAAAATTTTTGACGTAACAATGATCCTCTATACATCACAACTTATGGCGCAATAATGAAATATAATGTCTCTTTCATATTTCTTTCGTAAATTGATAAAAATTGCTGTATTAAACACGTTATGTTTTATGACGTAATAATAATAATGATTTATCAGATTTTTAAATTAATGTACCTTAATATATTTTTAATTGTTAAAATATTAACGAATGAAATCGTCACATCAATAACAAACGGTTTTAACATTTAACATACGGATTAATTACCGATATCGATTAATCAATTATCGATTGCCGATTAGAATTGTTAATTTAACAATAATTACAACAATGAAATTGAAGACATATTTTTCAAAATCTGTGACGTAATAATGACACACTAGATTCCGCCATAACAATAATTAAAATAGACTAGTTTGTTTTCTATACTGTATTTCTTTTCTAAATTGATTTATTATATTTCATGACGTAATAATGATATTTATGATTTATTAAATTTTCAATGTCGTGTCTTGACTTTCTATTTTTAATTATTAAAATATTAATGAATGAAATTGTCACACCGATATCGAACGGTTTTAATCTACCAATTATAAATGAAGTCGTGACATAAAAATAAGATTTTTCTTGTTTTGGTTTTAAATATTACGCTATAATTGACAAATTATGTCAAATTAAAAATAACTTCGCTACGTAACAATGAAAGGTCCGTTAATTATGACGTTTCGGTTGCGAACAATATATATATATATATTTTTAAATTTACACATACAGTACGCAACAATTTAATGATTTGTAACGTCGTCGGAATGAAATATATTTTAACTAATTCAGTTCTAACGTATTAAATTGCGATTATTAATTAATAAAAAATAATAATAATAGTAATTTTGATATTTTAATTATCTTCTGTCGATGAATCAAATTACTTAAAAAATTTTTAATTATATTAACAATTTATGAATTTCAAGTTATTGTCATAAAAATTTTCTACCTAGTTATCGATTAAACTTTAATTATGCTAAGTAATATTTTTTTTCTGGATTAATTATTAAAATTATAATAATATTAATACGTAAACTAATCTTGTGATCGAGCATACTTTATCTAGGATTAAAAAAATCGCTTTTTCTTTAAGATAATTAGACAGAATAAAGCATTTTATTCCAACTTATCCGGCGAGAATTCAGTATTGGTTGATACTCAAGCTGAATCGATTTATCTTGATGAATGTGCAAGAAGTATTTTAAAGTGTGGATCATAAATCAACATCCATATGGCTAACACTAGAATAAAACCCGGTCTATCTGCTGCTATAAACACACACACAAAGAAATCTATGAGATTTTTAAAACAAGAAATAAATACTGGTTTTTGTTTAGCAACGTATTTAATTTAAGGATAAAATCAATACGTTTTGGATTTGTGATACCAAAAATTCGTTGAATAGAGGGAAGAGGCGGATGTGACACCTTTCAAAGTTCCTCTCTGAATCCATTATAAAGACGAAGACAAGTGGTGAGCAATGAGAACTACAAGCTTTCCGAATATTTCACAGTTGTTAATGAATAATTTATGTTGTAGTAGCTGTCGTGCCATTCTCAAAACTTATTTAAATAGCTAGATTCTTGATGGAGATAAAAAAATATATGCAGAGGTATTTTATATATATTTTAAAATAGGTATATATATAAATTCTTGTTTTTCTTTTTATACCTTACCATTTTATATAATTAAAATCATAAAACCGATTTCTTTTGATGAATTAACCTGGAAAATTTTTTTTCAGATAAGGAAAGATATTCAGTCAAAAAATCTGTTCAGTTAAGATAGATTTTCGATAATATCCTCGAAGAACTTGATCAATAGATAGCACACTTGTCAAAATGTAAAATTTGATCTTGGAAGAATTTGATAAATCTGATTATATTGTATCAAGACGTATCAAGATGAAATATTTTGACTGATATTAAGATAAAATTTAACAGTTATTGATGTCTTTACAACTTTTATATAGATGTTATATGCCGAGATTTATAATCTCGTTTTAATTAATTTATGCTTATAAATCTCAAGATCCCAAACAGCATTAATCTCCAAAACAATATCTTTCACTCCATATAAACGTATACTCGTATATATATATCATTACTAAATGCAAATTTGAGCATTTTTAATTAAGAAGATGACGATTAAAATAATAATAAAATATCGTAATTAAGGGAAATTTTCATTAATGTGAAACATTTTCATCTTTGTATGTTTCTCTTATTATTTAATTAAATCTTCTGTAACCATAGAGAAATTAAGATGAGGAAATCTCTTAAAACAAAAGTCGACATTAATTATAACCAACATTATTAATTGTTAGATAAAATTCCAAAGACAACAGACACAGTATCCATCAAGCGTTCCGAGTTCCATTTATCAAGGGTACTAAAATATTTTCTGGTTCTGCTTACAAGACAAATAGAGCTGTCTGTTTAAACTAATTAGAAATACATAACTCAGTCGGTTTACTCCCAAGAGATGTTCAAGATGACTCCTAAATGGGGTATATATTTGTAGACAAATTCGTACTCATAAAGTGGGATTTTTCTTGGATACGTAAAGTTTGTTGTTAGCCATCTTCAATATTAGAAAAGAATTAATGGCGTAATGGGAATAAGCGAATGGATTGATTCGTGTTTTGCTATCTTCAGACGAAAGAAATGTTTACATAATAAATAACGAATGCCTTGTTTAACTATGAAGTTTTAATGTATCTTTTGTCGCAATTTAAATGGTAATTTTTGCAGTTTTAAAAGGAATGGAAATGAGTAGCTTTTAATTAATTTTCGAGATAAGTTTAGAACCTGTCAGTCTGAATATATATTTTTTTCTTTGATATATGAATATATTAAATTAAATTGATTTATTTTTTAAAAAAAGCTTTACATTCTTTTGATTTATAGGGATGCAATTCATCTTACCGATTGTCCTGGAAATTTTCCAATTAAATGAATTTTCAAAGAAATTTCTGTAAAAATTCCCTACTTAAGGGTTAAATTAATAAAATTTCCCTACTTAAGAGTGAAATAGCGAAATTTTATTAATTTAACCCTTAAGTAGGGTGGTAAATATTTCTAATATTTCTAAATAAAAGTTTTCTACTTAAAATATCCCTAAGAGTCATGAAAATTTTCCTATTAAGTGATTTTTAACGGAAAGTTCTGTAAGAGTTCCCCCTACGGTTAAGTTAATAAAATTTATTATTAAAAATAAATAAAGAAAACTTGGAGAATTTTCACTGAAATTTCGGTTAAAAATTATTTAATAGGGAAATTTTCATGACATGGATATTTTAAGTAGGGAAAAATATTTAATTTAGAGCTACTGTGGATATAAATTATTTAAATTTCCTTGCATAGAGAAATTTCAATAATTTATATCCATAGCAGCTCTTAATTAAATATTTTTCTCCACTTAAAATATCCCTAAATGTCATGAAAATTTCCCTATTAAATAATTTTTAACAGATATTTCAGGAAAAATCCCCAAGTTTCCCTTAACAATTGAAAAAAATTTCCCTATTTATGGATATTAAAATAATTATTTTTTAATGTCTAAAATATCTTTAAATTAAATTTTTTCCACTTAAAATATATTCCTAAGAGTTGGAGATAAATAAATGAATAAAATGTCGCGGATGATCCACTACACGAACGAGTAGGACACGATTCTTTCATGGAATTGTTATTCAATATGCCGAATTTCTGATGCGAATAATACAAAAAGAGTCGAATAAATCATAATTTAATACTATATTTAAGGCTAATACATGATAATTTGTCATTTCGGGCTGATCAAAATATTCGTGTCTGAATTACATAAAAATATAATTGAAGGATTCGTTACGTCAAGCGGTCGGGCAAAACGCATCGATTATCGTGATAACAGAATTATGTTCATTTTTTGCAATTATGGGAAAAATTACTGTAAGACAATAGTACAATTTTCATAGTTATGAACGATAAACTACTGCTCCATTATCAACATTAAAATAATTATGATAAGAGTAATAAGTAATCAGTATGATGATCCGTGATTAACGATAATGATATTTGTTAATGCTGTAAGTTTATAACGGACAGCAGGAGACTTGCTGATGATAATGATTGTTTCCAAGAAAGTGCATTATCATTGTGTCAGAGTCAGACAAGTTGTAGGTTCAGAATCCACGCCGCAGGGAATCGAGCCAGAAAGTAAATACACCTGCTGTGATAAAACTGGACAGTAATTTTTGTTACTAAACACGGGTCAATAAACTTGACGATAATATTTGTCACCACTATACCTTACTGATAATAATATAACAAAGGATATCAAAAGCGGTGCGATGTTAAAGTACACTTTAATGAATTTGTCAGCGACTCTGTTTGCCAGTACTTTTCACAGAAGAGTTTAAAGTGGAACTTTTAAAATATATTAAATTTTTTTTCTAATAAAACATATTTAAATCGCAAAATTTCCCTGTTTCCTATTTTTGTTGTTATTAAATTTCTCTGTTCAATATTGTTGTCAATAATAATAATAATAAAATTCGTGTTTGAATCAAATTTTACTTTATCGTAGATAAAAAATTTTTTGTATAAATCATAATTTCCTTATTTAGTTATTTCTCTTTCCACTGACTGTCCTGAAATTTTCCAATTAAAAGATTTTTCAATAAAAAGTTCTTAAAAATTTTCAATTTAAGGGTTAAATTAATAAAATTTCCCTAATTCCCCCATTTAGAAATATTATAAAGATATCTGAATAGGGAAATTTTATTCATTTAATCCTTAAGTGAGGAATTTTTAAAAAAATTCCCCCTCTTTCCTCTACTAGAGATTAATTATAATCTAAATAATTAATATCTTAATATTTAATAATCTCAATATCTAAATTATAAAGATATTATAATGGGGATATTTACAATATCTCTAAATTTCTCCTATTTAGAGATATTATAAATATATCTGCATATGGGAATTTTATTAATTTAACCCTTAAGTGGGGAATTTTTACAAAAATTTCCCCAAATTCCCCTTCTTTCCCCCTACTAGAGATATTATAAAGATCTCTAAATAGGGAAATCATCGAGTGAAGAAGTATAGTAGAGAAATTTCTGTAAAAATTCCCATATTCAGATATATTTATATCATCTCTAAATAGGGAGAAGTTTAGAGATATTCTAAATATCCCTATTATAATACTGTGTCTTTTTAATTTAGAGATATTATAAAGATCTTTAAATAGGGAAATTATCGTAATAGTAGAATTATGTTCATTTTGTGCAATTATGAGAAAAATTACTGAGATTATGAGCATAGTATAACATATTTTCATATGTTGTATATTATGTTATACTCATAATCAAGTAGTATAATATTTAAAATATCTCTAAATTAATATTTCTAATTCTCTAAATAACTCTTTCATATTTTTTTATTCGGTTTACATATAAAAGAATTCATCTTATCGATATTTTCATTCTTTTATTATTATTTTGTATATCACTGCATTAAATTTTTGTTTAAAACATATTTGATTTCCTTTATTTCGGAATAAATAAGAAAATTTCTTCAAGTTAAAAAATTCTCTATCTAAAGCCGTGATGTTCTAAAATTTAATTTAGACTATATTTACGTTAACATTTTAGATTACAAAGTTCACATTTGAATAAAATTTTGTTTTTACATGGTGAAATTTTATTTTATTTTTTTCCGAATTTTTTTCTCTCTTTTGATATCATTTTGACTTCTTTATCTACGAGAAAGCATTTGAACTACACACTCATCAAAATAGAAAAAAATGTATGCACATATATATAATGTCGAAAATTTAAGGCACGTTAATTAAATTTTTTTGTAAAGAATTTTTAACTTAATTTTTTTTTCTTTCATTTGCTCGAAAATTTAACATTAAATAATATACTAATTAACATTAATAAGTGGATATTATGGAAATGTTTATCTTTCGTTTTGATGATAATTAGACATTTTGTTGTGTTAGCCTTTTAGCAAACACATTGTTGTATTAATTTGTTGAAATTACCGTTATTTGCTTCATTAAATAAATTTAAGTTTTGGAACATTTAGATTATTTTAATTAATATAAATAATTTACATATTAGGAGGAAAAACATTGGGGAGGTGTATTCTATCGACTATTAAAAATTCAGAATAAAAATTAATGATTAAATTTAATGTTCAAAAACTCCGTATTTTGTAAAAGCAAAAGAAAAATAATGAATTAAAATCGATTTAATTTGTGTTTACAGTTATTTTTTTCCTTACCGAGGGGAATTATAAGTGAAAAATGAAGTCAACAACACGCAACATAATTCAAAAGATATATTATCTGTAAAATTTTCTTATTTAAAAATTAAATAAAAAAATTTTCGCTGTTTAAAATGGAAATTTCTTCTAATCAAAGATTAAATTAACAAATTTGCTAATTATTCAGATATATATATATATATATTTTACTTAAAAAATTGTTTATCTAAACACTAAAAAAAGCTAAAGCTAAAAATTAAAGCTATTTTAATGTAAAATTTTTGCTATAAAAATTAAATTTCAGTGTATGTAAAAATTAAAAAATAAAAAATTATCAAGTTGGATTTATGTATAATTTTATACATAAAATTTAATAATTTAAGTATTATATGTGTAATTCTATAAATTTTTTATAAATTATATAACTCACGCCACCCATAGAAACTTTTTTCTTACTCCTCCCTTTTGTTTTCTCTTTAAAATAATACGAAAAAATTAAAAAGCTACCATTCTTTATTTTTTTTCCTCTCTCTTCTCATTTTTATTTCAGAATATATATTTTTTTCTTCCTTTACAATCCCTTACATTTGTTCCTTTTATTTTACTTGCCATTTATATTTCTTTTAAGAGAAAAGAATTGACGTCAATTGTACATACATCAAACTCAGCGAGTCATTAAGAGAATTTTTCTTTACCTTCTTGCATTTTTTTATATATAAAAATTCCAAGCTGTCTTCAATTCCCACAGGGTTCTTGTCAGTCTTGACAGTGAAACGTAACCAACAAGACAAGTAACAAATCTCTTAGGAGCAAATAAAGCAGTGTCAACGCCCATTATAATAAACTTTTCCAAAAATACTAAAGTTAAAACTTCTCTAAATTGTACTAAATTGGTTGGATTTTACAAAACATAACTGGTGCAATTTTACAGATCTGTAAATAAAATAAACGCTTTTGCATTTTTACACCTACAGAGATTTTATTAAACGGTTAAAAAAGAAAAAAATAATGCAAAAAACAATTGTCTAATAAAGAGCGAACTTTTAAAATCCTTCCAACGAGAAAATGTGTTTTGCCATTACTAAAATGTTGGTTCGGTTAAAGATACAGTACTTAACATAATTAGCTTTACCCCTAATTATGATTAGGTGGTGCTTAACTGTCTTATCTCAAACGCACATTTGCTAACATCGTAGTTTAGCGCTTGACTTGATAGCTGATAAATTTGTAAATCTGTAAAGCATCGAGACTATTTGCAGTTCGTTTAAGGACATAAAATCATTTATTCAATAAAATTTCGTAAAAGTGAGCAATAACAGTAAAATATACGAGTAAATAAAAATAAGTATCCATTCCGAATAATCGTTAGAGGTGAGAAAAATAGTTTAAAACAATACATCAAATTTCGACAACGAAAACTCTATATTTTCCTATTAAAAAGCGGAGACAGGATACATTTGTGTCCAATTTCAGTGAAATAGTTGTATACTGAACACTTATCTCAACGTTCCAGGCAACTATAATAGTTTTATAACATGTAACAAGCAATCCATGACGGAGTTAAAGACTTTGATATCATTGTTAGTCGGCTTCGTAAAGTACAACATTTATTCTATCTACATATGCTTGGTGCACATTATTGAATTCTCTCTAGACACAAAAGTTATTTATTTTCTTCTAACCAAAAGATAAAACCGAAATTTCAGATAGATAATTTTATTAATTAAGTTTTATTAAATTTCTAAATTATCCAGTTTATATTTATGGATATCAATTATTTGATTTTTCATGTAGTTGAAATTTTAATACCATTAATTATATTTTGATGATATAGGATATGATTTAACGCTTCAAAAATCTGTAATATATTTAATTTTATTTAATCCGTAATGTAATTGAATTTATTTGCAATAGTTTTTAATTATATTTAAGTGAAACAGAATATTTTAAATTAATATTCGATTACATTTTTAATAAATGCTCATTACACTAAATGTAATATATTCCATTGTAATTAATTATATTAAACGTTATTAATCAGTTGTTTTAATCATATTTAGATAAATTATAATTAAGTTTGGTGTTAATAATATAAATTATTATTAATCCGTATTTATTTATCGAGAAAGACATTAATTTTGCGAAAATAAATTAAATTATTAAATGATTTAATCAAAAATTATTCATAAATTAATTTTACTGAAAATTATTTCTGCATTATATGGATAATTAAATTTTATATTTATAACGAAACGGAAGTATTCTGGTGGTATTACTATATCTCTAAACAAAATCCAATTACGTCACTGATCCTCAACAAAACAGATTAAGAAGTTTATTCATGAACTTATAAACAATTACCAACCTAAACTTTTCCCAGGCTTCATTAAATAAGACATTATTCTGTCATCTAGGACACCATACTTAAGAGAATATTCGAGAAGGGAATTGAATTCACACTTTTAATATACTGTTGTTTCTTAGCTAGGATTTACGGATGAAGGAAAAACTGTTGGTGACATTAGCGTCCCAGCTGGCTCTAGGATAGTCTTGGAGCTTAGATTCGCATCTCTCTCGATGCTGTAACTGAGAAAACATGCAAATGTTAAAAAGAAATGTATGTAAAATATATTGGTACGTGTGAAAACCAGTGCATTCTTATGCATTTCTATGCAAGATCGGATTCACTGATAGAATTCCTAATCTATCTCTAAAAAAAAAAACCTAAAGTTCTTTTGGGATTTAACTTTGTTTGATATATGTGCGTTTGTAAGCAGTTCTTCCTTTCAGATATTCTTCAGAATGTATAACTATTTAAAAAGCATTTCTAAAAGTTAAATTTATTGTTGTCATAACCCATTAAAAAGTTTCTAAAGTTTTAAACTTCTCTATCACAAGTCGAATTTAATTTTTATTCGTTGCTTGATCGATTTTTATTGTTCTTGTGAAGAAGAACTCTTGGCGTTCGATAGGCGAATTCTCATAAAATATCGCATTTCACTGGATAATTAGGTAGTGTGACAACGCACTCGTTCCTAGGATGAATTGCTCGCCCCCACCATCTGGGACGGGCCGACCGAAAGTGTATGTCAGGTAAAATGAATTACCATCTTACTATATACTATTGATAGCAACAGAGACATGTGACGGAGATTCGGTAGCGATTTGTTGCCCCTGCCACGTCATCAGATAAATAGTGAATGTCAGATTGTCCATCAATCTTCTCTAATCTACGTCTTTGTGCTTGTAACGCGTATTATTAGTCATTTAAGTACAAAAGACTGAGAGTAGTTAAATGATCTAACGAAGCATTGTTTTCTGGTATAAATAGCTCGCACACAATTTGTTCTGCTTTGCAGGATAATAAAAATTTTTTTTTTATTTTATTTCTTTTTCCTTTTTTAATCTGTAACTGTAATCTATTGTCTTGATTTTTCCCAAACAGAATGATTTAATTATCTATAAATTATCTTTTACTAATTAAAGTATAAGCAATTATGCTAGAAAGAAACAGGAATTAAAAATACAAAAGCGGTTTTATTGTACCTTGAGGAAGATAAAATAAATTATTGAAATGTCTACAGCATACAATAAAAATTTCGATAAAAAAACATTTATGAGGTTTCGAAGCTTTAAAACTTTATTAAAAATTGTTATGAACAATGTCAGTTTTTTTTTTAGATTTGTTAAATTTATGAAAAGTTGTTAAATATATGCAATTGTTTTTAATTTAATGCCATTGCTTGATAATAAACTGTAACAGATTATATCATTGTATAAATTAAACAAAGTAATGTACTGTGTTTTATATTAATGTATATTACAACAAATGTGATATATTTCATGCAATTGTAATACGCAACAATGTACTCGTAATAATACTTTACAACAATACGCTTTATACGCTATAACATTTTAAACAATAGATTTTATACAATTATTGTATATTACACAAATAATATTGGTGTAAATTACAATAATCTCTACAAATGCAATTAAAGAATCGATTAATTAATACGGTTATTAATTAATCGATTATTTAATTGTATTTGTACAGATTATTGTAATTTGCATCAATGTTATTTGTGTAATATACAATAATTGTATAAAATCTATTGTTTAAAATATTATAGCGTATAAAACCTATGAAATAGCATATAAAAATTCACGTTTAAGATGAAGGTTAAACATTTAAACGTATTAATGTATCTGATTGCCAAAAATTAATTTAATAAATCACTTCTTATGTTTTCTAGAAAAACTAAAGGCTGATGAACGAGCTGAATTTCTTCTTAAATCATCTGACTCAACTGTTAGTCCAACTAAAGGAGTCATCAGACAAGAGACCAGATTATAGGAACAGTTGTTTCTAAGAAATCTTCCTGACGTAATTGGAAAATCGTTGAATGACAAGAAAAATACCTTAATTTCAGAATTAAACATTATTATATGCTATTGTCATAAATTTCTCCATTCTTTACAAGTTCCAAAAGCAATTTTTGTATCATACATAATGATTACGTGACTAACTCTTTAATCGATAGCTGTAATGTTAAACATAATTAGAAAAGTTAAAACAGTCTCATAAAATATCACAAAAAATATGAAAAACTTTACTATTTGAAAGGAATTATTTTCAAGTTAATTATTAATTTTCGAGGATAGAATCAACAATTCTGCATAAACAGTAAATCTCTAAAGAAACTTTTCTTTTTTTTTTTTAAAGCGGTGTTTATTAAAATAAATTTCGATTTTTTTGAATTAATGAAAATTTTAAATTTTTATCCATTTTTTAAGCATTTAGTTAAATATTTATGCAGTGCTCTTTCATTTCTGTCTTCGTTTAATTGTTTTTTAAACTAGATAATTGGACTGAGAGCTATCGAAAATTGATCCTTCTTCTTCCCATCCTAAAAGCTTTGAAATCAATTTAATTCTGTTTACGTTTTGTTTAACGAGTAAATTAACATTTTTTTCCACCTTCTGTTTCCATTACTAAATATTGTTTTTCTCTATCTTCAAAAATTAAACAATGATCTTAACGCATCAGTTATTATAACTGAAAAATAGAGATAAAGAAATTACTTATTCAGTGAAGGTATAACTTTAAATCTCTCTCTCTCTCTCTCTCTCTCTACGGAAATTCGCTTGTTTTAGTTAATTAACTCACGAAATATTGCATTTATTAAGAATTAAAGTAAAGCAATTCATAAATCAACCACCAATCGAAGAATCGATTCTTGCCAGAAGAATTTACATTAATTAACAGATTAGATGAATTTTCCTATCTAACTTCACTTTTCTAAACTTTAATTATTTTATAGCACCCATTTTTTTTATGTTTTAAAAGAGTTACAGAAAATATTTATTCCATCCATACGTACGATAACGTTGGTTATAATTAAGATCTCAATTTTTGCTTTAATAAAGTTCAATAATATTCCAATATAATAATAATAATAATAATGTTAAAAACAGAAAATATTCAATTTTTTTTTGTTCTTAAAGTCAATTAAAATAATTTAATAATAAATTACACAATTAAAATAATTTTAGATGATCAGTTACGCAATTAAAATAATTTAATAATAAATTACACAATTAAAATAATTTAATAATCAATTACAATTTTTAATACTGTATAAAATTTTCAATTACAAACATTTAAAATCTGTTTCAATTTCAATTTTATTGTCAATTCAATTTTGATATTTTAAGAGAAAGTGAAAGTGATTTCAATTTCATTTACATTATTCGATTGAAACTGAATATTTTTAAAAATGAAATTGATATAGATTTCATTTTTTTTTAATCATCTTAAAGTAAAAACAAATTATTATTATTTTTTTCTTAAAATATAAAAGTTTTATTAATTAGCGAAATTCAACTTGAAAAATGACTTTTTATTTTTATTTTTTTTTGTTACTATTATTTTTTATTTTTTTTTTGAATGAATGTAACAAAGTCAACAATGAAAATGAATGACAATGCATTTCTTTTATTCAACGTTCATCTATTGTTTAATCCTTTTTTTTAAGTTTTGTTTGTTTTCATTTTCAGAAATCATTTTTGAGTTTCTTATTTTCCCAGTTGAATTTCTCATTTAATTTTATTTTAAACAAATACGATGATGTTCTTTTATTATTATTTTTCCTCTTCAGGATTCCCATTCTTCGTTTCTTGTTACTTCAATAAAAGATAAATACTGAAAAATTCCTCTTTTTTTTATTTTCTTGCATTCGATAGTTTTAGAAAATTTAATATATTGAAACACACGACGATATCACAGAAAAATGAAAAAAAAAAAAAAAAATAGTAATAATAAAACTTTCCGACTGTTTACCGAAAACGTTTAAGATATACATACGCTAATATAAATTTTAACAAGAAAATCCATTAGATAGATTATTCTATCGTTTGGATATTTAACGTCAGATACATCTGGGAGTTTTAGTTAAAATTAAAATTCGATTGTCGAACTTTACATTTATCTATCGCGTTAATTAAGAGTAAAGTTTAAAAAGATTTTATTCCGATAATCGAATTTTATCCACTAAATTAACATTGACCTATATAATTATATACAAATATATATACATTTCCGGTAGATAATTTAGAAAAAAAAAGCAAACTAACAAAGTAATCCAATATCTTACATTGCTTTTTTTTTCGTATCCACGTCCAGGCCGGAAATAGTTAAATTTTAATAATATCTACACCAGACAACCACGATCTTCAATAAATAACGAATTTTACATCGTTAAGACATTAAAATACATTTTTTCAATTTAATTTTTAGTTTTTTTTTTAAATATTTAACTAACAATCTAAATTTGAAATTTTTATTCTAAAAAATTCGATAATTAGATCAAATTTTTTTGAATCTCTGTTACGCATTTAAGTAGATATTAGGAAAGTTTTAAACTGTTTATGGTTATCCTCTAAATGCCTCCTTAAAGATAGGTAGAGAAAAACAAAGTATACACTAACAAGGCAAAAAGATACAAGTGGCAGCTACTTAAGAAGACCTCGTTCCCCATCCCAGAGGGTCATTACAGACTCCAAACTTCTATTTTATTATCCAAAGATGAGATAAATGAGTCAATTTTCTTATACTTATGTAATTTAATTCATGAAAATGGCGAAAATATTATTAGCCATAAAATTTATTATAAGGAAAATCCAAGCTATATTAATTTATTTTAAAAAAATACTCTTTTATGCTTTATCTTATCTTATTAATTTTTCAAAAAATAATAAAAAAAATAAATATTTTTTTTTATTTTTTTGGGATGATATATATGATAATAAAATATTGGCATCTTCATTTGCATAAACATGGAAACCATCCAATGTATGTAATTGTTTAGAGCCTAAAATGTTTAAACAGATAAACGTGATTTACGCTCCCTATCCTTGATATAAAATTTAATTAATGAAAAATGGTAATTACAACATTTAAGCCTACCATAGAGATTTGAAAACCAAGAACAAACTCATTAATCATTTTAATACTGGGTTTATTCTCGGAGTAATTTTATGTTTGAATAGTTATAATTTAATAATATATTTACGAATCGCTTCCAAAAAGTCATTTTCTTGAAAGATCTTCTTTAAAAATTTGTTAATTATGTTGTAAGAATTTTTAAATTATGAAAGATATCCGGAGAAATTTTGATAAATTATGTTTAGCCAAGCTTAATGAAAATATTTTTCTTCCATCTACGGTTTCGTAAAACGTTTGACATCATTTTTCTTGAGGTTTAAATACCATCCGGATAACAGAGTTAAAGATGTTAGTATGCAGAATTTAACTAAATATATTATCAAATTTTGTCACATGCATCTTTAATAATTTATAAGAGATTTAATCAGTTTAAATTCTAAGTTTTAGGACAAAATGATGAGAAAGCAGATAGACTGGTACATTAATTTAATGTAGAATTTTAGTAATATCACATTATATCGAGTAGTACGAAAATATTAATCCTGTAATTACATCTGTAAGATTGTGAAGTAGAACAGACATGAAAGAAAATGGCATTCATAAAGTAATGATACGGGATACAACGCTAAAAGTTGTATTCGTGAAAAAATAATGATAGTTACTTCTTAAAGATTGTGTCGTTCGTGAAATAATAATGTTGGATACATGTAAAACATATGGGATTTGCGAAGCGATATACGTGAAATTACGAGACTCATGAAGAAATATAGGATATACAACACGGAAAAAATACATAAGATTCACAAATAAATAAAGTTATATACATATTAACAATATATGAGTAAGTTTCATTACGTGATATTGGATAAAACTTTAGTGGATTGAAGAAACAATGCTAGATGTTTTTATAAAAATTTAAAATTTGATGTTATGTACTACCAGTTATATCAAATATAAACTACATATATTTAATATTAGATATTTAAACATAAAATATTGATCCGAAAAATTGAATTTTTTATAGCTACTTAAATATATTAGAATATGCAAAAACGTTTTAGAGATTAATGTTGATATTTGTTATGAATTTAAAGTTTCACTTCATTAAATATATTAATTCTCTCTATAATATTCATAGAAATTTTATTTCAAAATTTATTCATGAATAATATTTTTTTGTGATGGTTGTCGATAATTCAATAGAAGGGGGGATAAATTCAATTCATCAAAAGAAAGGAAAGATATTGCGTGTAATTTATTTTCTTAAAAGATTGATTGTTAATTTATTCCTTTAAGAAATTTATATCCTAAAATTTTAATACTGCATTATCAAAAAGTAAGAGGAATCAAACGGGAAAAATACTAAAGAGATTATTTTTCACCCAAAGACGAAACAATTACTTTCACTTTGACAATTATCTTCTATTCTTCTTTTGAGTCTCTTTTCAGTTTCTCAGACAGATTGGTTTCTTCGGGAAATAAGGAAGAAAAAAAAAAATCCTATCTTTCAATTTAATCTTCTGAAAGATTATACCGAAGCAGAAAGAATGAAAATTAAACTATTTCAATTGTTCGAGACATTATCGCGTGCAATTCGTGAAGGTTTCGTGACAGAACATAATGAGATCAACATAGTTGTTATTTCAGTTAATAACATATACATGAAAAGTTTAATTTTAACTACACGAAAATATTATTAAAGTAAGTATATAATTCACTATTAATTAATAAAAACTTTCGATGATATATTAAAATCGTATTTTTTTTTTACGCTTAATTATGATTAAAAAATCGTCAAATTTAAAAATTGTAATCGTAATAATACAAGCGAGACTAATTATTTCGAATAAAATATAAAAATATAAAAAGATGACGTTATAATCAAAATTTAAATTATTACGTAAAATAACTGTTGATTTAAAATTATTATTACGTAATAATTCGTTAGATCAAAAATGAAATCGGTTTCAAGAAAAATTAGATTAAAATTCATTAAAATAAACATTTTTATGTCTTTTTAATCAATGTAATTGAAATATTTAAAAATGTTAATTTTTATATATCTCAGTCGAGAAATGGATGTCAATATTTATTTAAAATGATTATTATTACGTCATCTAACAATGATAATATTTTATTATAATGAATTAACGTATTGTTACGCACTTAATAGAAATTAAAACGTGAAATCTTTAAAACCGTTAATTTTAGTACATTTCAATCGCGAAATCGATACAAAAATTTATTTAAAATTATCATTATTATGTCATATAACAAGGATTTCCTTGATTTATTATAATAAGCTATATAGTATTTTATTACAATAAATCAAGGAAATTAATGAATTAATTATTATGCACTTTGGTTATGCAAGTTTAATTAATAGAAATTTATCGTGAAATTGTTAAAACCGTTAATTTTAATACATTTAAGTCGCGAAATGGATACGAAATTTTATTTATTTTTTATTTATTTTTTATCAACATGTTAATCGATTTCACGATAGTTTTTTATTAAATGCGTAACAATATGCTAATTTATTGTAATAAAATATTATCATTGTTAGATGACGTAACAATGATAATATTTTATTACAATAAATTAGCATATTGTTACGCATTTAATAAAAAATTATCGTGAAATCGATTAACATGTTGATAACAATATTAAAAACGCAATTAAATTTCGTAAGTTCGTACGCAACAATATCGAAAAATAAGATATGTCGAAATTAATAAATGAGCTGGTTTTATTGTATATTTTCGAATTAAATTATTGCTTGATAAAAATAATATTTTCCTGTTTTTTTTTCAGCTAACTAAAATTAATAATTCAGACTATAAAATTCATAATAAAAATGCAAAAAAAATTTATAACATTTAATTAAAATACAGTATATGAAAACCGTTAGATGAATTTTCATTTTAATAGAGAAATACTTCATAACTGATACTAATAAATGTACACTAGTATACGAAAGATGTACATTATAACAAATTAAATATTTATTATTACGTCATCTTTCATTTATATTTCAATAACATTCGAAATATGTGATTTTAAAACCACAGCTAATATTTAATTGATATAAATTTTGACATTCAAAATTAAAATTCATAAATATTGAAAAATGCGTTCGACATCGATGAAATATATTTAAAAATAAAAAAAAAAAAAAATTGCTGATTTAATACATTAAATATTTAAATCGCGAAATGGATCTTAATTAACGTTAATAATACAAAAACACAAATTGATTTTTTTTTATTGTTACGTCAATACTGTTTGTTGTTGTTAAAAATAAAATTAAGGAATAAAAAAAAAATATTTTGTTTTTAATTAAAATGTTGCATGGTGGAGAAGACAGAGTTTTTTTTATTTATTTATTATTATTTTTCCCACAAAAATAATCGAACCGTGAATTTTAAAATTATTAATAAAATGCAAATATCTCTGAAAATATAAATATATGAAAAAAATATTAAAAAAAAAATAGCTAGCAGAATCATTTTTGATACGTTGTACGAAGTGGAAACCGTAAAAAAAAAATCGCGTATATTTATGTACAGTATTTTTTGTCAATATTTAATTTTTGAATTGTTTAAATATTCTTTAAAGTTCAATTTTATCCAAAACGGCGACTTTCCTAAATTAATTTAAATATTTTCCAAGATTTGGGTCTTAGCCGTACAGTAGTTGTCAATCTATTTCTAATGAAATCAAACGAAACAATGAATTTTTCGTTGATTGTTAATAAAAGAGAAAACTTTATTAAATTAATCTTATCGAAAAGGATTCTATCTTATTAACAAGAATGTGGTTAAAAGTCTTTTTGTTCATATGACTAAAGGCTACCGAAAAATCAATCAAATACTTGCTTCAGGTGATTGGAACGATTATGGAATCTTCCGCATCTTTCTCTATTAAAGATCACTCACCAAGTTTACGGTTTAATTTTCAACATAGTCGAAAATTTATAATTTTTGGCAGAATGGAGAATGCAATACGTACCGACAGTTCGGACATGTTCTTCTGTATAACTTGATAGATATTTTAATAGAATCCTTATATTCGTCGAGATGTTTCGTTAATACTTATTTTAGATATTAAGGTTCTCCGTTATCGGGAAAACGGTAACATTTTTAAGATCCCAAGTTCCCTAAGCTGGAAGTGAACAATGGACAAAAGCTCTGGGTTTCGAAAGATTCGAATAAGAATGAATTAAAAAGAGGCTTCTATGGATTAAATTAGATAGGGTAGTAGAATTGTAACTTGATTTCTTTTATTTCCCCATCCTTCACTTTCTCTACCGTATTTTGCTGCTGAAAAATCTCTCTATCGACTTGTTGCATAAGTTACGGTCTGTTGTGACAATATTTTCCATATTTGTCTTCCTTCCAGTGTAATCCAAAACTTTAAAAAAAAAATTGTTTTAATGTATTTAATAACGTAATGAGTTATAAAAAAAAAAATCTTCGAATTTTATTCCAAATACATGTACAGCGCAAATTCTTCTTGAAAAGAAAAATACAGAGAGTGGGAGTTATTAAGAAGATTATTTTTTTAATCCCATAAAGAAGAATTAGTATACCGGAACATAAAATTAATAAGCAAAGTAAATTTTACAGTAAGACCGAGAAAAACATCGATAAAAGAAAAAAAAAATAAATATATATATATTAAAGCAAAGGAGAAATTAGTAAAGGAGGACAAAAAATGGCCACAAAAAGCAAAAGAAATCATATTTAAAAACATCAGTAAGACAAGGCAAAAATAATAAAGTAAAGAAATAAGAAAAGTAGACATTCGAGTAAAGGAAAAAAATTTTTAAAAATATTAATAAAATTTCCAAAAATGCAGAAATTCTTAGCAATACAATTTCAGAACGACGTTATTTATTATTTATCAATAATTTAAATTTGTAAAAATCAAACTTTTAGAAACTATTTAGCATATTCTCCGATATCATTATCGTTCCGCATATTAAAATTATGTTTTAAAGATGCTGTACTTAAAACATTATGCAAAGCGATTTGTTCTAGTGAAGATCAATTATCATTTGTTGTTGCCTCATTCAATGATTACGTTTGAATCTCATACAACTTTACTTTCTAGAGAGCTATTTTCTCTTGTTAAAAATTTAAGCACCTGACGCTGTAAGTGATAAAGTTAGTAATATAATAATAATAAAAAAAGAAAAGGAAAAATAAAATAAAATACAAAGTAAAGCAAAGCAAAGATGAATGGGGGAACAGAAAGTAAATTGGTCGAAACTGAAAGAAGACTAACAACTCGGTCCAGTAAATTGGCATGGGTCGTCAGCTGTTGTAAGCGGTTACTATAATGTTGTAAAAGAATGGTTTCCTCTGCAAACTTCGCTTATTTCTAATCGATTTTGCTGCAACGTCTTTAGAATGGTAAAAATGTGAAATTTATATCAACCACGATAAAGATTATAAACAAGATAAAAATGCAAATTGATTAAAGAAGATAATCATCTTTTTAAACTGATACAAACAAACAAAAAAGAAAAAACCTTTAAAGACGACAAGAGGAAAATATTTAATCTGCCGAAATTATTAAAATATTTTTATGATAAAAAGATAGAAAATTATTTAAGAGAATTTAAATAATGAAGGCATTATTATTTTAAATAAAAATACCTTTTCTTTGGCAGAACATTCAGAAATTTTAATAGAAAACTGTTTCCAATATTTTATCAGAATAAATTATAAATTTTGAAAGGAAAAATATCGAGTTTACGCATTAAAAATTAAAATCTTTGAATCAAAATAAAGTTTATATTTGATTATATATATATATATAATATATATATATATATGAGGTTCTATTTAATCTTTGAGATTAAGTCAAAGTTTCTCTCAATTCCTTCCGGCAATATTGTGCTACCTGAACGAGCACTACAAACCAAAAGATAAGAAAAGAAGAGAGAAGTGTTATCAAACACTAGATATCCACTTTAAGGTTATACAAACAGAGTTGGTTGTCGTACTCGCAGAGTTTGTTCACTTTAAACAGAACTCGACAGAAGGCACTTTCTTTAGTTCTTTTCAGGTGCTTCTATGTAGAAAGCTTTCACGATTGGTCGATTCTGTTAAGGGTACACATTTAGAAAAGAACTACAATCAAGTTTGTTCCGTGGAAAAATTTTCGTGCGGACTTCTCCTTCTACAAATTTGTTTACATGCCAAAGTGCACCTGTCATTTTACAGATAATCAAATGGAGAGATAACATTATTACACGGGCATTAATTTGTTTTTAATAAGGATGATTCCTGCATGCCAGAAAACAGTTTATGCCACTGGTGAAGTAAATCGATTGTCAAACAGTTACCAATCTATTCTCAACACGTACCATGTGGCCAATACTATCTCTATCTTGCTTAGTCGTGCCAATCGGACTGTATCCTATTATGTCAGCTCTCCTAGACGATACTTTCTGCTACTTCAAGTGAAACTGCATCTTCACAGATTGTGATATAATTGCTAGGTTTTTGTTTCCCAACCTAACACATTAAATATTTGTCATGGCCACCAACTTTTAATCTCATATTAAGTTGGAGTTAGATAAAATTTCTGGAGCTATAATATAGGAATATTAAATATGGTTTACATCTCCTGCCAAAGGAAGTGATCTTTTGTGCCAATATTGGATTTTCCATAAAAAAGAAATGAAATGTTTGCTATTCTTTTACATAAATTGACATTAAAATATTTATAAACTATTTTAAATATGACATAACAGAACTACGACATAAAAATAGTTAAGTAAATAATAATAATTAAATAGTTAATAGTTAAAAATAGCTATACGACATAAAAATAGTTTACGTAACAATAAAACTAGATACAATAAATATACAGTACATTTTTGTGTGACGTAACAGCAGTGTATAACATAATACTGTTTCAAGGAACAATGAAATTGATAACAATAGTACGTGATGTAACAAACACTTTATAACGTAATAATACTTTACGCAATAATAAAATTTTATCATCGGCATTATGACATAATAATAATACAGGAATATAAAAGAGAATTACACAAATTCTTCTAATTTTTATATATATATATATTTGTTAACTTTTCAAAGAGAATTAATAAATGCAAAACATTTATTTGCATTAGTCCACCGATGTGAAAGTTTTGGTTATTTATAAATTACAAACTAGATCGACCGTTATTAAACATGGATAAATCGCATAAATTTCCTAAAGCACTATAAAAGCATATTAGCTGTACACTAAAATTATAAATAAAGCAAACAGCAGAAATATATTATTATTATTTCATCTGCATTTCGCATTAAAAATGTTAATTGATCATAAAATCTCACACACACCATAAATTATTCGAATGAAAGCTTATTAAAATATTTAAAACTTCTACTCAATATTCTCCACCATCCAATAAAAATAACTTTCTATCTTATTAATAATCGAAGTCGACTTATTATTAAAGGCTCCACCCTGATGCCATTGTCTCTTGTAGAATATTAAACAGTTTTTGACCAATAATTTATTATAACTATGCTATTTTAAAATACCGAGTATGATAATTTACTATCACCATTTTTATAAGTTTAGTTCGGATTTCTATCCACTACTCGGAACTAGTACTGTTTTTGGTTTATTAGTTGCAATATATCAGTATTATTTTATCATCTGTCAGGATTTAAAATTTTTTGAGATGTATGGCTTTTAAATCTTCTCATGTACCATTCTAGAACTATTTTAGAGACCATTCTTAAGAGTTTAATTCTATAAATCTATTTTTATGTATTTTCTATCGATAGATTTGGGTCTTCATAGTCTATAAATTATCAAATTTAGACTTTAAATGATAATAAAAAGGCATCAACAAGTTTGTATCTTCATTACACTTTTATTCTCCCCTTTATTAGTCCATCTTTCTCCATCTATTTGCTATAAAAGTACAGGAAAATTAAGAAAAGTTAACGTTAAAATAATTTATACATGTACAAGTTCGAGAGCTGTTAAATTGATACTTTCACCAGATCTTTCGCCATGGGGTTACGAAAATTGAAGTTAAAGACAACTCTCATTCTGACTAATATGGTCCATCATTGCACCCCGATCCCCGAAGACCCATTAAACTAGAGGTATAAAACAGTGGTGCAACAACACACCTGACTCTACCGTGTAATGAGCTATAAAACACCTACCTTAATCCTATTGATGTCACTGTAGCAACAAAAGGTATTTAAAACTTTAAAATATAATATTAAGGTTGGTACATGACTGCGTGATACGTGACGGCGGATAAAAGATCAAATGGTTTACTTTGTTATTAAATCAGACTTTGTTTGTTTTAATGTCAGCTCCACCCAATTTTCCTCTTTAAACACTTCTTTAACAAGAGACTTGTTAAATTTATTTTTCTTTAACGAAGAAAATATGGTTTCTCTTTGTTGGCAAATCCATTATGATTAAAATTGAAATTAATTATTGTTTATTGCACTTCTTTTAATGAACTTTAATTAGCAGATTTCACGACAAGATAATTTAACAATAAAATATAACTTATCAGTACAATTTTCGAATGAAATATTTAATTTCGTAAGTTTTTAATGAAGTGACATAAAATTTATATGTGAAAGAGTTTTCCCTGTCTTTTTTCTTAAGAAAAACATTAATTACAGCTACAGTTAGATAGTTGTAACTGCAGCTATCTAACCACAACTGTAACTAATGTTTAAGGTGGTTTTTAATAAAAATAAATATATGTGATTATTTTTTATATAGATGAGAGATTTCAAGCTTTATTAAAAAATGAATTTTTTTAATAATTTTATAAAAATAACTTTCTTGAGTAGCGAAGTTATCACTCAAATCACATTAAATAACAATAAAAATAAGTAAGAAAGCACAAGCTCTGTAGATTTTTCTTTTATCTCTATAAACGTAACAGTTTTTGAATTGTTTACCTCTTTGTACATTAAATATTCACAAAACAAAACATAAAATAATTTATATATCACAGTTATAAAGCATATTTCTTTAAAAAAACAACTTACTTTTTGTGAGTATTGTTTGACTTACGTGTATATCAAAGTTTGCTATTGAATCGTTGAAATAGGTTCTAAGCCAATTTTTAAAACGAATTTATTCATATAGATTTATAAAAAGAAAATAAAAAAAATAAGTGACTGAATATCTTCCAGATGAACAATACACAGGCATAAAAATGACAAAATCCTAGTAAAAGGAAAAATAATAAAAAAAAAAGAATCAGTTTTATCGAATGTTCCTTGTTGGTAATAAATAATTGATGAGTCTTCTTAGTAGTCAAGAAAAGAAGCTTTGGAATCCTTCCATCTACATTTTTTATATAAGATTTTATTCCAGTATGAAAATTTCCTGGTAAAAACTCCATAAATTTACAAGAAAAATAAAACATATTCTAAACTTATAACAAGGATTGTACAGTAGAACAAATCAAATATATACACCACTACAACGATAATTATATATATATATATATATATATATATAAACTATATAAATAATATATTTTTTTTTATCATTTATAAATTGCATTAGTTTCTCACTGTTTTTTTTTTTTTTTAGAAATTCGAAAGTTTCACGTCATATGTTTCATTTGCATGAAAGTTGCGTGAGTAATACATACGAAGAATATCTAAGAGTAACAGAATTTGGTTTTATCAAAATTTCTGCACAGAATTAATTTAGTATGCTGTTTATGAATTTTTTTTTGTATCTTCGGCTTGCAAATGAGTGAAAAGTGGAATAAATAATGCACACATAGCCCTTCAGGTTTGCATTGCTTATTCGTTAATGCACAGGTCACTACTCATCGTTGTTTACTTATTTTTACTAAAATCCCAATCGATTTGGATGAATTACTCATTTTAAGACAAAAGATGAAAGCTGCTGCTGCTGATGGTGCTGCTGTTTATAATCTGGTGCATTTCCTCCCTCTGTATTCTTTCAATAATACAGAATGTAAACAGCGACGTTTTTATTTTTTATTTCTTCAAACTAAAAGCATTTTTACTTATTTATTTTATACGTATATAATTATTTTAAAATTCTCTCGGAACAAATAGAAAAACATCTATTAAGTTAGTCAAAATATTAATTAAAAAAAATTAATAAGTATAAACCCGTAAAATTTGTCACTTTATAACGTTATGATGCCATTTTGGAAACTTTCAAGTTGTCAGAGACTTATGGTCATCATTTACGCCACAACTACTTACATACAAAAAAGTAAGAGAACTTCCACTATCAGCAGAGTGTGCCATTGACATGGTGCATATTAGCTATGCCACAGTTACAATATGTTTTCAGTCATGTATACTGTTAGTGTCTTGTCTATTTTCGTGGTAGAATAAATCACCTTCTGTGTTTGTGACGGTAATGTTTTATGTCGGAGCAGCTGACGTCAGCACTGTCGTCTTCAGATATTACTACATCGTTTCTAAGGATGTTGTCATGATTTCTACATGTTAAAAACTGAATTTCCTAGAAGATACAAGTGTAATAACGTAATATTATTTACGCAAAATAATAATTTTTAGCTATGTCATTCTGGTCGTTTGATGCTAATGAGTCATGCCGTTTCCTGTTTTCAACAACTGTCATTACTAAAATAGATAAAAGTTATGCTGCTGAATATCGTTGCGTATGGATATTCAGAGGATCATCCTTGAAAAAAAGGGTAAATATTAATAAATAATAACGTCCATATTAGCTTTTAAAAATATTTAAATCACCCTTAATAGTTTCACTTTGCGCTCAATTTAAGATCTATGAAAATGGAAAAAAGTTGGCACTGTAATGACTGAGATCATTTATTAATGATGGAGTCTACAGGTTAGAGTCAGTAAGATCAAAGTTATTATAGCGTGAGTAAAGCCAAAATTATTATTGATAGCAACCTAGTCAACCACTGTAATTTAACTTTTGACTCCACAGACTTTAAATTTTATAAATTATTGAACGAAATAAAACTATTTTTTTGACTCTTTAATAATTCAGCAAAAAACAACAGTTTCTAAATTTGAAAAAAATATATATATAAATCGAATATTTTAAAATAATTTGCAAAAAAAAAAAAAAAAATGTTAACTTTTTTAGAGTGTTAACTTTATAGAACGGCAAGGAAGTGAGTAAAATGTTAACATTTTTTATTGAATGATATATACAGTGAGCAAAATGTTAAATTTTTTATAGAATAGAATGATGGTTAGTATTTTACTCACTACCTTATCACGACATAAAAATTTTAACATTATCCTTACTGAATTATCATTCTGTAAAAGAAGCTGATATTTTTTACTCACACGTTACCGTTCTATAAAGAAGCAAACATTTTATTTTTTTTTATAAAATAAAAATATATTGAACAAAATGTTAATTTCTTTATAAAAATGTTAAGATAGTGAGTAAAATGTTAATTTATTTGCAAGATCATAATATATTGAGCAAAATTTTCCCTATTGAAAAGCGATATAATGAGCAAAAGTATTTTTTTTAGAATAGGAACATAGTTAAGGTTTTATTCGCTACCTTATCATGACATAAAAATGTTAACATTTTCCTCACTGAATTATCGTTCTATAAAAAAGCTGATATTTTTTATTCACTACATTATCATTCTATAAAGAAATTAACATTTTATTATATTGTAAAATAGCACAATTAACTAAAAATGAATAAAATGTTAATTTCTTTATAGGAATTTATAATGAATAAAATATTAATTTCTTTATTGAAATTTATTATGAATAAAATGTTAATTTCCTTATAGAAATTTATAATGAATAAAATGTTAATTTCTTTATTGAAAGGTACGACAGTGAATAAAATGTTAATTTCTTTATTAAAATGTGCAACAGTGAATAAAATGTTAATTTCTTAATAGAAATGTAAAACAGTGAATGAAATGTTAATTTCTTTATAGAAATGTACGATGAATAAAATGCTAATTTCTTTATAGAAATGTAAAATAGTGAATAAAATGTTAATTTCTTTGTAGACTAGTAATATATTGAGCAAAATGTTCTCTCTATTGAATGGAAACATAGCGAGCAAAATATTGTTGTTTTTAGATTAGGAGTACAGTTTATATAGGAAGAATCTTTTACTCATCATATCATAGCATTAAAATGTTAACATTTTCATCACTGAATTATTATTCGGTAAAAATAAAACTTCTAATTTTTACTCACTATTTTTTTTATACTATAAAAGGGATATGCAGTGAATAAAATGCATGATAGTAATTAATATTCAACTTACTCTCTTACCATTCTACAAAAGGATATTAACACTTTATTCACTGTATTTTATAACCAAATTAAAATATTAACTTCTTCATATGAAAGTAAAATAGCGAGCAAAATTGTTAACCACTAGACTAGTTTACTCGCCGTATGTTATCTTTATAAGAAAAAATTTTACTCGTTATTTTATTAATCTATAAAGAAGTTAACGTTTTAACTTTTTTTGTAAAACGGTAATGAAGTGAATAAAATGTTAACCTAGTTTTATAGATTATAAAATCAATACAAAATCGAATCTGGTATTGACTATATAATAAAGTACTTCTATACTGATTACGTTAACATGAAATATAATAATGTAGACTCTAAATTTTGCATAAAATAAATCATAGTTCTTTGTATTCATTCAATGTCGATCCTTGTCTCGTAATAGAGTTGGTTCTAGATTTTTGAAAGCAAACTCTATGCAAAATTTGGATCCATTATAAAATAGAATAAAATAAATTCCATCCCGATGGTCAAAACATAATTTATACCCGTTTATATGTGATTAATACATCTTAATGCAGGCATCAATGATAAAGCAAGATTCATTGTTACTGTTTTAAGAACACTTAATCTCAAAGAAATTTCCAGCCAATCATTCTCTCAAGAGAAACTAAATCCCGACTTTGACATCAAAGTGTTTACTGTAATTACCGTGTTAGTGTTGCAGGTAGAGAGAGAAACTGATCCGAACTTAATTCCCATCTTGTTTTTTTTCTTCTCTGCTCCACCACAAACATCTCACGAGACTAGCATCACCTTCATTAATGAAACGACAGCCTGTGACATGACGGATATTGGTACATCTCTGTGCTGTCCGCACCGGATTCTGTTTGACATATCCTTGTCTAGTTAAAGCACTCCAGTTAGCCTATACATAAATAATCTAGTCGATATATGTGTTGTAGCACTTAATATCACACACTCTGATTCCTTAACAAAATATCGGCCTCGAGCTACGATTAATAAAACGAAAAAAAAGATGAGCGAATTTTATAAGGATTAGCTCCGCGTTAAGTGAATATTACGTGAAAAAAATACTCTAGTGTATCTCTCTCTCTCTGATAATATTTTTATCAAAACGCGAACTTTTGCACGCTTTTTTGAACAGATTTCAGTTAAAAAATCAGTTTTTCCAACAACTTTCTTATAAAAACTCTTTCAAAAACGTAGTTTTACTCTTTTTTTTTACCATGTCAGATTTGGAATAAAACATCCTCTCTTTCTGGATGCAAAGCTTCGAATGTATTGCATTTTAAAATAGAAGCAATATATTTATATCAAATTTTTTATTGTTTCAAAGAAAAAAAAAATAAAAATTACATGAAAAAAGTAAAATAAAAATATTCCAACTCAATCAGAAAGACTTTTGTTCTTGCGAGTTAGGAAACAGCGACAATCTAAGATGAAAGTGGAAGAATCGCCTGCAGCACAACAACCACAAGATACAGCGGAACTTGTACCTGAAGCCAGACGCTTTCTTATCGATCAATTCTTCCTGCTTATTTCCGGGAACAGGCAGAATTCCCTGAACAATCTTTTTCCTGCTGTATAACATAAACTAATATCGAGAATATTAATGGAAACTTTTCTGGTCGATTATAAGCTGGAAAAATTTAGTTAAGACTTTTAAACATTTAAATGCTCCATATTCTTAACTTTGTATATGATATTACGTATATTTGTATATAAAAACCGATATCGAATGCGCTTTGCATCTTTATAGCTAAGCTGCAACTCGCAATATATTTCCAAACACCTCGCTTATCGGCAATATCTCACGTCCTTCAGAACATAACTTATCTCGATACTTTTTGGTAGTAAAATATTCATATTCTTCCTCGGCATGGCCAGGATTAAATTACAAAATTCCTACTTCTTATGGATTTTTTTTTTTTTTGGCATATGCAGCATAGCGAGGTCTTTAATTTTTGCACATCTCATCTTCAAGATTGCGCCTTTCGTAGTTTAATCCCGACAATCTCTCTCTCTCGTACAGGTTTTTTTCCTTTTTCTTCTGTCCTTAACTAGGAGTGATAAATTATTACAAGAGGTTCTTCAACATCTCATTTACACCATTTTCGTTCAGCCTATCGCTCTAAAAAGATGGCTATTTGGAAAAGAATAAAGCTTTAAACGACTTCTACAGTTTTACAAATGGAGAAAGAAAGTGGTCCTATGGGTTAGTCATTTACACGTAGCCCATAATGAATCCTCGGAGTCAGCAGAGATGGAAGGATGTTAATTTAATGATAAAGAGAAACTTATTGATCGTCTGAAATCCTGGCTGAATGTTCATTTTGATAAGAGAAATCGAATGTTAAAATCTAATTTTAAAATTTCAAGTGGAACGGAAAATTCACATATACATATATATATATATATATATTAATATTTGTTTTTTATATTATTATTATTGTTGTTGTTATTGATTAGCTCAAGGAGGAAGGGAAAGAGAAGTTGAGATACTTATACAAGTTTTCAATTTAGTAAATACAAACTCATTTTATTGATTTCCTAAACAAATATTATACTTGGAAGCGGGTAGAGTATAAACAATCAAACTGAGTAATTTTACACACACATACACAAACACACACACACACACCACATACACATATAAATATATTTATAAAGTTAGCATTTACTGTATTTTTTATTCACTTTTTTAGTGAAGTTGTGAAGTCGATGAATAACTCAACATTTGGAAACCAATTACATCAGAGAACATCTGAGCTAATGGTTTGTGTTCGTGTATTTCAACACCCTTCAGTTACATCCTCTCTGGTAAAGAAACATCCAGCAGATCGGAGTTACCATGGTAACTGTATCCCAGATTATTCAACTGAAAAGAATATACTAAAAATGCTTTTTATCAAAATTCAATTTTTTTGTTAGAGCGGATATCTTAAATTGTTTAACAGACTGATTTGCAAAATTTTTATATAAGGCGCATAACAATTCTTTAATTTTTACAAGATTTAATGTCGATTTTTGGATTCATTATCTTTTCCAGTAAGAGCAAATTATTATAATTTTTTTTCCGCTCTACTTTTCCTTCCCAACATCGTTTTAAGAGAAGGAAGAATATGATTGATAGTGAGACATGTCTTCTATTAGATTAAACATTAGTCCATGTTTAGCAGATAATTTAACCTTTCGCTAATCTATACTGTTCAGGAATCGCTCTTTTCGGACATTTCCTAAAAGAGAAGATTATCTAGGAATTAGTACTGTCGAGATTGTTATAAATGACTCGGTATACAGAACCACAACTTCGACTCTTAATGCATTCCCTCCCTGCATTTAGTTTCTAATTAATCACAACACTGGACCACTCCGCTTCTAACACTTCATTGGGTTACGTCTGGCAATTTCTATTCATTCATTTTTCTTCAAAGCTTTTAAAAGCTTGTTTTGCATTATTTACGCTCGATTATTTGATATAATCTCCATCTGGATGTTAGTAATTAAAGTTTTTAAGTTAACAAGGAACGATAAAAAGAGCAGGGTTTTTTTGGAAGGCATAAAAAAACTGCTAAAATTATTCAACCGATTTGTAATGCATTTAACAGTGCTTGGCATCAGTCTAGATGACGATCTAGCGCTCGTCATCTGTTATCGACGTGAGTATAGTTTGTGACCTACAGCTTGGATGTAAATCGCTATTTCCATTAATTATTTTGGAAAAATACATGGCACATGATCTATCACTTTGATATAATGTTAATACATTCTTAAAGTCATCAATGAGATGTTATCTGAGTGATAGATCGCCGTAAAACATCCCCAATTCTTTATCCATTAGCTGAGCGTTATGTCGCTAGTAGGACTTTCTTCTAGTACTTTATCCATTAATTTAGTGTTAGATCGCCAGTAGGACTCATTCTATTAAATGAGCGTTAGATCGCTAGTAGGATTTACTCCTAGTTCTTTATCCATTAACTGAGCGTTAGAGCACCAGTAACACTTACTCCTAGTTTTTATCCATTAACTGAGGGCTAGAGCACCAGTAACACTTACTCCTAGTTCTTTGTCCATTAACTGAGCGTTAGATTATCAGTGAGCTATTCCTAGTTCTTTATTCATTAACTGAGCGTTAGATTTCCTCTGATGTTTATATCTCTAACTATTAATTGGATAGATAAGGTTTATAGGACTGTTAAAGCCATCAATAAGATGATATCTACGCTAAGTAACAGATTACAATAAGGAATACAGTATTCTTAAATTTTTTTCCATTAACCGAGCGCTAGATCACTTGTAAGACATATTCCTAGTTTGTTAACCATTAATTTCCCGTTCAACTGATTTTTTTCCATTCATTACTCTAACAGTCAGCATTTTAATTGTACTTTTTTAATTATAAAAATTACTAATTTTCTTTAATGCATTAAGCAAGAACAAAAAAAAAAATACCATATTAATGATCCCGACTTATCTTTAATTAAAAATTAGAATGGGAATGACGATTCAACACTCCATTTATAATTAAACAAAGTAAAATTGCTCGAAAATTCATTTTCTCTGCATTAACTATCTACGACAACTCGACAAGAGACAGAGAAAACCTTAATCGTTCTAGAAACACATTATCGTCGTATTAAAGTATCATCCGATTAAGTGATATTAATAAAAGTGGTATTTTCATGATTATACTCTTAATCTGAATTAAGTCGATTTAATCTTTTGATAGAGGACTTATTTTCAACAATCAGATAAATGGTTTTACTTCCACTGTAAGTAAATGATGCATTATTTATTTATTTATATCCGATTTAATGCAGGTTAACGTGAGTTTATTCGTTTCAAATTTTGATATTCACGTGACTCACTCGTATACATATTTTAGACCGATTTTCTTTTAATAATCACATGTCGATCTTGTCTATATTATTTAAAGCTTTGATTGATTGAAGTATTCTTTCTGAATGTTAAGTACTTAGAATGTTTATATATAATTTACGTTACTCGGATACGTATAACAAGTGTCATTTTATATAATAAGAGTGCACTTCCTTCCAATTTTCGATAATTAAATATTCTGGTTTCAAAGTAAAGTTTAAATTGCAAACTAATTAAATGAAGATTCCTTCTTTAATTTAATTTTGAAATTTAGAATGTTTGACTAGGCTTAAAGCGGATAAAGTACTTTTCAGTGGAGTTAAGGTTGATGTTTCCATCCAATATCAGTAACAGTTAAAAGCTGAAATCCGTCAAACAGAATTCCTATGAGTACTCTTTGTATATATTTCCCTGTATCTTGACAACTTATCTGAATAGCTATAACTCTATTTACTTTGCGTAGCACAATCTATAAGTCTTTAATAGCAACATTCTACAGATGCTCTCCATCTTCCTATACTTAAATTCTCCTTTAATCTATCAAATAACATAAAAATATAACTCTTAATGATCGAATAAAATATTTATGATGCAAAAGTCGATAATTTTATAAATTGCAGATTCCTCATTCAAGTTATTATATTAAAACTGTAGAATATTAACTTATAATAGCAAATTTTAAATGATGCTAAAAGAAGTTACAATATAAATGATGCCTTTTTTTGTCGTTGTTCATACAATTATCTTAGAATAAATAAATATTTAAAAATAATTTGAAAATTATATTAATGCTCATGCTTATTAAACTGTTAGCAGCATTTAGACAGTTTACGATTCCATATACTATCTTTAGTAACAATCCATAAATGCCAGGATTGATATTGTTCAGCGTTATGTTAGTTGCTACTGTTTCCAATTAATTATCATACTGTTCAGCTTTCTATTAGTTATTATACCGTTCAGTTTCTATTAGTTATCACAATGTTTAGTTTCAATTAGTTATTTTACTGTTCAGCTTCATATTAATGCTTTACTGTTAGCTTCATATTAATTACCTTACTATTCAGCTTATATTAATTAGGGCCTACCTTACTGTTCAGCCTAAATTGGTTACATACTGTTAACTTTACTGATCAGTTTCATATTATTAATCTTGCTAATCGGTTTCATATTGTTAATCTCACTGATCAGTTTCATATCGATTAGGTTCAGTTTCATATTGTTAATTTCACTGATCAGTTTCATATTGTTATACATGCTGATTAGTATCATATTGTCATTTCGCTGATCAGTTTTTACATTGTTAATCTTACTGATCAATTTCATATTGATTAGCTTCAGTTTCATATTATTAACTTTAATGATCAATTTCATATTGTTAACCTTACTAATCAGTTTCATATTGTTAACCTTGCTGATTAGTGTCATATTGTCAATTTCGCTGATCATTTTCATATTGTTAACCTTACTGATCAGTTTCATATTGACTAGCTTTAATTTCATATTGTTTAACTTGCTGATTAGTGTCATATTGTTAATCTTGCTGATCAATTTCATATTGTTAACCTTATTGATCAGTTTTATATTAATTATCTTGCTGATCAGTTTCATGTTATAAAAATTAAATGTTTATATATACTGTATTTAAATGCATAGTTAGCAAATTTTGGAGAGAGAAAGAGACAGAGAGACATTTCAATAAATCCATATTGCTAACAGTTCATAGATGCTAAAATGCTGCTCATACTCGTTAGTTATTGTTACAACTTTAGAAGAAAAATTACGTGTAAGTTACAAAACTGATAAAGGATTTTAAAATAATCAAGTAAGAACGAAAAAAATATATTAAAAAAATTCTACATTTCTCATAATTAACTGTCTCTGCACTAATCCAATTCGTTGCTGTGTTTTTTTTTTATTTGATAATTTCCAGATCATACAACAAAATGATCAAAGTTTAGATTAGCAAAATCTCATTAACAGAAAAAAAAAATTAACAAGGAGGGAAGAAAACAAAAAAAAACACTACACGCAGTTCCACTTCACTTAATTGCAAGCAGTTAAGCTATCAACGTGGACACTAATCCAAACGGAATTAGACAATCTAGTACAAATAGGCTATGCCAAGGGCAATGAGATTAATGGCATCTTCTGAATGATTTTCCGCTTTCTACAAGTGACAGCATTAATCGCTTTGCATCCATTCATGTGATGACGTCGTATATCACATGATGAGTCCCAAATTTAGCCTGATTGACGTGTGAGGGTGATATGTTCTTTCACGATAAGGATTATTAAAGCTTAGAGAGAATCTAGCTTAAAACTTGGAATTAATCTGGGAAGAGTAGACGCACAATTGCTCTCTGATCAGATTTTCTAATCACGTCCATTAATATATGTCAAATTATTATAAAATATTAATTAATGGAGTTATTTTATTATTCTCATCTCGTGCAAATCAACAGAAAAAAAAAAGAAAGGAGTCAGGAGTTTTAATAGGAACTGAAGAGTTGGGTTGGATGCCGAAAAATTTGCATTAAGCACCACAGTCGAAAATAGACCCATTTGTAGTGAGATGCATTCAAAATGTTTGATGTAATATATTCGTTCGACCTACAACTCGTTGAGTTTTTCGGTTTATTGAGTAACCGAGTCACGAAAATACACCAGAATACCAATTTTAAACCAACCAATGAAACAAAGAAAAATTTTTACCATCCGAAATTTGATGGCCAACAGAAATCATACAACGTAACAACAGTTAACTGACTTAAATTTTATAAAATACGTAAATTAACGGAGATGCAAGCTTTTGTACTGGATATATCTCTTAATTTAATCGTTTTAAACAATAAAAAAAACAAGAAACGTTTATTTTTGCTCTCAGCAAGGTGTAATTCTATTTGGATAAGTGTCCACATTAATAACTTAAACTGCAGCAGTTAAGTGACGATCACTCATGATCATTAAGGTCAAGAGTGATCAAAGATCAATAACGTCCTGTGTTAATTACGAGAGATCAAGTACGGTGATCATTCTTGATCTACGATAAATAAATAAGGTAACTAACAGGAACAACAAATTAACTCAGTAATGTCTTTCAGAGCAAGAATTTTTTTTTGTTACTCTAACGTAGAAAACATTATAATAATTGTGTTGCACTTTTTTTCTGTACAGTGTACGGTGAGTTAGCTGTTATTATATTACTATTATTTTTACGAGAAAGAAAAATATATAAAAAAATTGTAGAAAGTAGAAAAATTCTTACTTGGCGTAGAGTTTATTTATAGTTTGATCCACATACATCTCTCTAGTATTAATAACAGACGTTGGAGAGCACAGTTTGTATCGAAAACCTCCCCAGATCAATGGGAATAACCGTCGACTGTTCTGAAATAATGGGATTCGTATCCACAAGCCGTAAAATGTGATAACGACACCCAGGTTCTCTACAGTAGATGCAGTTGCGGTCGATGGTGCAGTACACCACTAGTAACGGAATGCCTTATCGGTCAAACTGCTGTGTCCACTGTCACTTCTACATTGGATTATTAACCGGGTTTAGTATCCACGAGAAATTGTTGCGGATGCAAAATTTCCACTAAACTCTCTCCGTAATCAAATTTTAAATTTTCTGTATAAACTGTGTGTGAAGAGAGGGAAAGAAATATACTGCAGCCAAGCAATCGAATGGTGAAAATCTACGGTTTGGATTGAAAACAATAAAAAAATAAAGAAGAAGAAATCTTGTTTTCGAAAATCGCTTGAGTAAATAAGAGTTTAGTAGTAAAACTACTAAATTAAATGAAAAAAAACCTACTAAATACTACTTAATTAACATAAAAACGGATTTAAAAAACTGGAATCATTAATGACACGCGTTGTTAATAGTTAATCTTGCTGATGATAAACAATTTTTTAATTACTTTATTATTATTATTAAACTAGTAATAAAAGCGTGAGTGTACTTCTAACAAAGATTGTTTATAGTAATAAACTAATATTATAATAAAGCAACTTTGAGAACCTTAAAAAAAAAAAAAAAAACAGAAAAAAGAAATGCCTTGTTTCCAAATTCACTGAGATAACCAAAATTTTAATTAGTTTCTCTACTAAAAGTCTTTCGAACGATGATGACTTGTGCCCGAGGGGGGTTGAGATAATAAGTAAGTTGATCCTCCTTATTAATGTGGAGAAGAGTGCATTCTCTTCTCTCACCTTTAAAAATCTGGAAAATATATATACAGTATATATAAAAAAGAGGAGGAAGAAGAAGAAGAATCGGATTGATCAGAATAGAATTTTTCACTAAGCATAAAGCAGATTTCATTCCCAAGATGAAAATTGAACATTCGTCAATATTTATACACCCCGAGGCCGTTAAGCAATAAAAGGAGAAGGTTCTCAACTGCAGGTGGGACCAAGGAAACTCAAGAGAATATCCCAACAGAATAATAAGCGTTTAAGGACAGATCAATCCTAAAAACATAAAAATAAATAATTTTTAAGAGATATACATCATCGCCATAGAAATATATATATAAATATATTCTATACGTCCCATATTAAACAAGAACGTCCGGTAAAGCCTATTAAAAGCACATAATATATATAAAAACAACAACCTAATCCAGAAAAAAATCATTAATAAAATTTTTAAAAAATATCGTTTTTCTTTAGCTTGTTATATACGACCAAAAGAGCGAAGCAAAAACATCCAATTATTACTATTATTAGTAGTATTATTTTTTCAAAAAAAATAATAATAAAATTTTATATCTATAATTGGGCGAGATCGTAGAAAAATGCATTAATAATCCTAATACATAATAATTTTTTTTTTATATTTTTCTTTTTCTCGTAAGGATAGTGACTGATTTGTTCAGTAAACAAATGATTTTTTCCTGATCAGATTAGATAGTGAAGCAACCTGTCCACAATAAGATAAATCTGGCTATTTCTCTTTTCTTGATTGTTATAGTCTAAAGTGTAGCTAGGCAACCGATCTCACAGTCGAAGAGAAAGAGAGAGAAAGAGAGAAGAAATATGATATGTTTATCCACGTATTTTGAATGGAAGAATTATATTAATATCGATGAAAGTTTCCATTCTTCTTTTTCTCTCTAATATTCAATATTTATTGCGATAATAGAACCATTTTTCGATATATGGATTGATATCTGCGAAAAGTTCGAACGTCGTTATCGAAGTAATCAAGTTAAGTAAAAAAAAATTCACATTTATTTCGATTTTAAAATATATACATCGAAGAAACTTCGCTGCTGATGCTGCTGCTGCTGCTGCACGGGTCGTGACAGAACTTAAAGCTATCATTGTTTATGATTGATAACATCATTGTGTTACCCTGCATAATGGTGTCGAAGCTTCATAAATCGTTACACGACTCGATGAAAATTAAATTGCTTTTCGCGAAAATTAAAATTATTTTTCTATGCCGAAAACGTGAGAAACGTGTTCGAGATTTTCTTAACATAATGATGGAATCGAAGTAACAAACAAGGAAAAAAAAAAGAAGAAGAAGAAGAAGAAGAACCGAAAGAAGGAAGAATGCAAAGAACTTTTTCGGAGAGAAATTCAAAAATGGCGATTTTTGACAGTTGCTCAATAAAAATGTAATTTATTATTTATAATATCAATATTTATATATTAACTGATCTATCAGTGATAGTCAGAAAACAAACCAAGAATTGACGTTGATATATGGCTGTGTGTAAAAATATTCTTACCTCAATATGGATTCTTCGTTCGGGATTTTTTGCAAACTGGATTCTGACTTTTAGTAATCTGCCGGATTGAACAATTCTAAGTCGACAGGATTTCCACCCGAATTTTTGATACCGACACGCGCATTTATCTCCTAAACTTTAATGTCCTTAAGAGTGTTCTCACTATCGATTTTTCCCCCTCTTATATATATTTTTTAAAGGTTAAATTTTACGTTTATCCGACCCGTATTAACTTTAATAAGTAGTTTCCTAACCGCTCTTTCCTATTTCGAAAACTTTTATTTACTTTCTACATTCCTTTTATACGGCAAACATGAAATTAATTTTCCTTAAAGTTATAAATTCATAAAGCACGCAAAAAAAACCAAAAAACGTTTTGCATATATGAAAAAAAAATCTAAATACCTATATCTAAAGAATTTAAATAACATAAACATGATTTATGCTAGATAAATCCAACAAAATTTATTTTTGAGTATAAAACATGTGGATAAACCTAGAAAAAATATTACTCGGTGTAGAATATATGGACGTAGTCAGCAACATCTATTATTCAGAAAGTGGAGAGAAATATAGCAGCGTTTACTGTTAGCTGTAGTGTGGGAAATAAGGAATATTTTCTCTCTCAACTTCTTGCAGATGTAAGTTTAAATTCTGCAATATTCTTTTCTTAAAACAGCTTTGGAAGCACGTATATATGCATATATATATATATATGCACATATTTTCTTCATATCCGTGCTTAATAACGTTAAATAGGCTAGGTTGAAATGCGTGGTTACGCAAGACAAATTTGCAACTGGATCTATAGAAAAATTCCAAAAAATTGATTCTTCGGTATTTGGTATGGATAAAAATATAACAATCGAAAAATCCAAACTGGAGTCTAGTATTTTTGCATAAATCCATATCCGATATATATATATACATACCCAGTAAAGATTCTTTCAATTTAAAGGAGCGGAGTTTATGAAAATCTGAAATGTTGTAAAGGATAAAGACGTTAAGTGGACATTACGGAATTATGCATATTCACAGCGATACACTGGGATATATATATGATTAATTCATCAGTATTTAATCTTGAATATATTATATACGGGTAGAGAGGATACGATTTTAGCTTCGGTAGACGAGACGAAAATCCAGTCTGGGGAATAGTTTTATGACTTTAGAACAAACTGAAAACGTGACCAGAGGCTTACAATCTGTATTTGTTAGTTAAACAGAAACCTCACAGGACAATACTTCAATTCTGTGTTATCTTTATGTAGCATCCATTATGCGGGTTCCATCACATCCAGTTGACGCTCTGATAGTTACTACGCTCTCTAGAGACTAAGTGTCACGACCAATAAAGATTACGTTTGGTTTAGATTATCATGTAGTAAAGACTTATAAGTAGTGGTAATGAGGATTGGACGCAGATAATAATCTGCATGAAAACTATAATAAAAATCGAGTATTACTGTAACGTTTCTTCGTTTTAGATGACACCGTAGATAACGAAATATGGTCGAATGATGCATATTTAATTATATTTAAAGTCTGTTTGGATTTCGATATTAAGTCCAGATTGAGTGCATATCACGTTTAAGATCTGTTACGAATTTTGCATGCTCAAGTCAAGTTCAGGTTTATATTTAATTGTATTTAGAGCTAGTTTGGAATTTTGCATGTTCAACTCCAGTTCAGTCAAATATTTAATTATATTTAAACTAGTTTGGAATTTTGCATGCTCAAGTCCAGTTCAGTCAAATATTTAATTATATTTAAACTAGTTTGGAATTTTGCATGTTCAACTCCATTTCAGATGTATATTTAATTATATTTAATTTGAAATTTGGCATGTTCAAGTCCAGTTCTGGTATATATTTAATTATATTTAGAGTTTGTTTGGAATTTTGCATGCTTAAATCCAGATCGGATGTACCAAATGTTTCGCACGCATTCGAGCTTTATTAGTTTCTACCCCTTCTTATAATAAATTCCGATGATTTCTCCAATAACATAAAAATGAAGACAGCGATAAGAAAAGAAAATAAAAAAAAAAACTTAAATTTGAACTGAAGTACCGGCATGAAAAATTTTTTATTTTAAGATGGTCTCCGGTTTCGTGCTCGAAAAGAAACAAACGAGTAAAGAAACATAAAAGAGTGAAATTTCAACCTGGTGACCTTATATCTCGTGACAGCTTCTGACTCCTAGCATAAAATTTGATTTAGGTACACATCGTGATTCATGCTCATTGCCACATCTGGGAGGTATGCATGTGTAATGAGAAAGATTCAGTTATGTTACACGACACCTTCTGACCCCGAATCTCGTGACCTTTACATCATTGGCACGATCATTAGTAATGTCTGGATGGGGATGGACACAGAGTGGCAAACATTATCAAGTTAACATCAAATTTCCATTCGTTTGTTCTTTAATTAAGTCATTACTAGGACAAACGTAATGTGCCAGATTTATTCGCTAATGCCTCATTAACCGTGGCTCTGGTATTGTGAAGGAGCACGATATTAATATCACATTATATAATTATCATCAGAGCATGTTGGTATGTCTGTTCGAGTTTATTATATACTATATTCAACGAAAAGACATTAATCACTAACAGAGATTGCTTTCTAAGAATTATCGATTTTTATATTCTACCATTTTGGCATTTTATTAATCGATCCGTTTAGTTATCAAAACCAAAAATAGTTTAGTTAAATGAAGTAAATATCGAAAAAATTGGAAGCCATTAATAAATACGTAGATAATCGCGATAATTTAATCTGTTAAAGATTTACAAGAAAAGATTCACGGCTATCTTTTTTTTTTTTTAAACGATAAGCAAGAAATTTAATCGATTATAAATCACGTAATTTTCGAGTCGAATCGATTTTTATAGACTTTTTTTTTCCTCTTCTCTCTTCTACACGCATTTATAAAGCTTTTCTTCTTCGAGGTTATACATAATTTATTATAATAACTTAATCAAATTTCTAAAATTATAATTTGCATAATTAATGAGGAAGCTGTCTGATTAATAAATTCGTTTAAATAATAATCATATCCGTATCGTGTAATTTTCATATTAGAGAGGATTAACTAACTCCACGTTATGCGTAATTGTTACAATTAATAACCATTTTCTGCATCTGCAATTGTTAATACGCGATGACTGTTTATGACAATTTTCTTTTAATAAAATTTCCAGCTAAACGTGACAAAAACTTAAAGAGTAATTCGCGTAACGTGTACTCAGCTGGCGTACAAAATTCGGTGTGTACAGTACGTCTATAACGGATTTTAAGTTATTTAAGAGAACGCAAAGCGAAGAGTTATTACTCCATAATGGCTTTTTGACAAGAGTTATTCAAACAATCCAAAATAAATTTTAAAATGAATGACTATATATATATATATATATGTTAAAGGGATAAGCGAGTAAATAGATATCCTGTACAACGTCCTTGAGGCTATTTTGAATGGCATTAAATGAATTCATCTTTGCACAAACTATCGATTTTGTAATAGAGACTTATTCAATTCGAGTCTATCACGTTAGAGGAGAGAGAAAAGAGATACTCTCTATTAGTTTGTAACATTGTCGATTTATTTTCGGCTTCCTAACATGAACATATTGATTGGGTCAGTGAGATTGGACAGGGATTGCGACCTTTTCAAGTCAGGATGACACATGTGACCCATTGCTGTCGTAC
>WUQG02172099.1:0-22960 GCA_011317285.2 Androctonus mauritanicus
CAACTACTGTACACATCTTGTCATCACTAATGTTTTTTGATCTTATGTAGCGTTGTGTTACTTCCAGTGTAACACAACGTTACATAACGTCGGTAGAAAGACTGGTGGGATTGGTTTTGGTTTTACTTTTGTATTCATTCTACTTTCTATTTCGTAAGATAATGTAGTGTACAGTTTCTTTGTCCAAAAAGTTTGGCCAAGATTTCTTGGATTTTATGTATAAGTGCGACAAAACAACTCTGGGGAATAAAACTAATAGCGTACAAATACGAAAAACGTAGAAATGAGAAACGTATAAACGGGGTACTACTGTATTCAGAAGGGATATGAGAAATGAATATCCTTGTTTTCTTAATAATTAATATTAAAATTTTTTATAAAGATAAAGAACGTTTCTAAAGAGAAATATTTCATAGAAGCTTCCATATTCCATATAGAAATATTCCATAAAAGCTTCTATGGAACTCAATTTTATTCCATCTTTACATTAATTTCCATTTGTTTTAACAATCAATAATTTTCTTTTAATATATAAAAGTCATTTACATTTATAGATTATTTTTAAACGGGAAGTGATAAAAAATAATTTTTAAAAAAACAATCAAAAATGCGAATTTAGTAATATGTAATTTCTCCAAGATATAGGAATATTTTAGTAAGTAGAAAAATTGAAATTTCTTCTACCGTTCCGAATTAGATTATTTTATAACATGATCTGTAAGAAGTAACAAAAATTATTTATTAAAAAAAATAATAATAATAAACTTATTTCATGTATTTAATCACATCTCAAAAAAAAAAAAAAAAAAAGAATTTTCGAAGTAATTTGCTTAAAACTTCTTATAAACTAATATTATTAATTAATTTTGCCAGTCCATATTGGGCATCACGGTAATAAGCTAGACTGCCATAAATCACACAATTTGCCTCTGATTTCGATGGAAACCAGAGATAGTTCTTTTTAGCGCACAGAACTCCACTTAAAGCATCACTCCATCTGCGACCAGTCACGGAAGAAATGCCACACTTTACGACAACAGAATTTGTCAAGAAAACCAAATGATTTATTGCTATCTATCGTATTTTACGTATAACATTGTTAAGAAAGTCGTTTAGTTATATTACTTCCTTCGTGCCGTGTTATTCATCATCATTATCTACTTTGCATAGAAAAACTTAAAAGAATGCTTCTTTTTTTTTTCCTCTTTGCCGAAAACCTTATTCTTTGGAGAAAGACAGCTTCCTTTTTGCAAAGAATAGGGATATATTGTGTGCAAAATAGTTTATTATACTCGTGTAGTGATATTGAGAGGAATGTCAGCGATCAACTTGTAATTTGTGTCCCTAACGATGTCATTAAATTTTGTTCAGGTTGTCTCAACTTAATTGGAGTGTTTACCTTCTATCGGCGAAATGCAGATTTAACAACAAAATCCCTTACTATTCATAATAAAGTCCGAATTATTCTTACTGTCGTTCTTCTCTTTATTAATTTTTTTCGTACAGTAAGTTTTGAAACAGTTTACCAACCTTATTTAGCATATTACAAAAAGAGATTATACTATAGGGAAATTTCCGATACTTAATTAATTTTAATGTTTGACCTAATTAAAATGCTGTTGTTGTTGTTGTTGTTATTAAAGGTTTGCCAACTTCGACGAATTAAATCATTAAAACGTTAAAAATCACGTAACTGTTTTCAGTTTTGTTATTTTTTTTTATCAATTTATTTTCCTTTTCAGCTTCTCTTATATAAAATTCTCTTATTATTATATTTTTTTTTTTTATAAGGTTTAACATTACACAAATAAAATTTGTTGATACATGAGATTTTTCTGTTTTTAAGTACAAACATCTCGTGTTTTTCTTTTTTTTTTTTTTAATCAATGTCTTGCCAAAAGTTAAAATATAACCTGAAGATAAAATTCCAGTTGTATATTGTTTTGTGTTTCTATAAACTAATTAATGAATCATTCAAATCATAAAAATTCGCATTTAAATATTATTCAATTGGAATTGGATTATTTTTATTTTTTCACAAATTTTTTTTTTTTTTGTTTCTCAGAAGAAAAGATGTTGTTATGAATATTCACAATCTCCTTTACTTTTATGTTTCTATAATAATTTTTTTTTCTTTTGTAAAGAATTTTAATTAGTAAGAAGTTACAAAAGGTAGATTATCTATAAAAACAAACAAAATTACAGTAGAGTATTATAGTTTTACAGAGTTTTGTTTAGGGGGAAAAAAAAAAAAAGAAAAACTTTTAAAACTTGTAAAAAATTTAAAACTATCTCTTTTTTTTGTAGAATTATTCGAGAAATTCACTTTTTTTTTTAATTTTAAAACGTAATAAAAAATTTTTTTTAATATTTATTCGAACAGAAACTATAATATCGGTAAAAAAAAAATAAGAAAGAAAATTTTCACAATTTCTAATCATTTTAACTGTTTATTCTCGTGTGCGTGATCAAAAATTGTTTTAAAATTTTCAATTTTTTAGATTTTTTTTTTATTTTTACCGATAACTGAGAAAAGTAATAATTACTAAAGGGGGAAAAATGTTTATTCAGTATCAAAATGGAGGATTTTTTTTTTAATATATATAAACTCTCTAGCTCCATCTGGTAGAAAAAACTCTCAGTATATTGAAAATAAATGTCCAAAACAGTTTCAATTATTGTCAAATAGAAGTAAATCTTGTTTAAAAAAGGAATTGATGTCCAGAAACTTTATGTATTTGTGTTTCAAATGAAAAAAAAAAAATTGTTGGTGCAGAACATTTTTAAAGATGGTTTTTGTATCTAACGTCATGCGAACGGACACAGAAACGAGAAATATCTCTGTTGTTCAACGTTACTGCTGCTGCTCCATATTAAGTTGTATCGACGTTAGGGACGATGACAAGTTGATCATACTTTGTTTTGATGTTCTATTTTCGTTTTGTAAAACTTTTTGTTTAAATTAGCCTGAAGATATCAGTAAGATATAAGTAAACATGGAAGTACTGACATTGTCTGTTTTCCGATAGAAAACTAAACGAAAATCGTACTTCACTTCCAATGCCTGAAGAAATTAGTAGTGCTGTCTTATTCTGTTGAAAAGAACCTTTCAAGTGAATAACTAAATAAATACAACTTGGTTTCGTAAACAAAAGATAAAACTGCATTTCTATCTATCTATCTATCTAGTACAATTATTTGTCTTGATGTTCTTCTTTAATAATATATTATTTTGATAAATTGGACTCTCCGCAAATATTTAAAAAAGATTTGTGAAAATTAAATTATTTTAATGATATATTGATAAACTTATTTTTTTTTTTTTTAATTTTATAAAAAAAAAATAATGCTTTAAAATTAATTTACATACAAAAAATGCAGTATATTTTCATAAAATTTTAATGACGTATTACTATGTCGTGAAGATAATTATGGCGCTTATAGTGACGATGTTACTGTTATTATTAATAATTTTAACAAAATTACTATAAACAAAATAATAAATCACGTCATCCATTTTTGTAGATTGTTATGGTGGCATTATTCTAGAATAAAAATATTCAAAGGAAATGAAAACTTTTTATTACTTTTAAGATCTATGAGTTATGGATTAGTGTCGAAACCTATGCCAAGTATATATATATGAAGATATTCAATCCATATAAATATAGGAAAAGGAAAAAAAGCTAGAAGATCGATTGATATCTTATAGCTTACTCCAAATATTTGCTATTTATAGGCAATACCAAAAAATTAATCTGTTTAATTCTCGGCACAGCCATAAACATGAAAAAAAAAAAAAATCATATAATTTACATTAAAATATTTTTCATCCGTAAAGTAATGATTAAAAAGTTATAATTTTTTAACAATTTCTCGCAATGAGAGGTTTCTACATTAGTAATTATGCTGTTTGGATAATATCATCTAAATTCTCGAATTATTTTTGCGGACAATCTGTAGGTAGGCATTTATTTTTTTTTGTATTTTATGAAGATTTGTATCATCTTCATTTTTTTGTATTTTATGAAGATTTGTATCATCATTTTTTTGTATTTTATGAAGATGATTTTATGCAGTTAATTTCTCCATCTGCCTGCCTGCAGGCAGGCAGGCAGGCAGATGGAGAAATTAACTGCATAAAATCATCTTCATAAAATATACTGCAATATCACACACGTGTATTAAATATTGAACAGTTTTAACTACAGTATATAGAAGTTTTAATGTTTCAAACGGTCGCCATCTTTAAACAGATCATCTATAATTTTTCGAAAATTAATATTCTGTGCTGTAACTTAGACTCTTAAGAAATGATCACCCAAAATTTTAATCTTCTACGACATTTTTCCTCGAAATATTTTGCGGTCGGATACCGAACAGAGGGACAAAGTGAATACTTATAACTTTTTTTTTTTTTTTCGTAAAAATGTCTTAAAAGCTAGAATATGAAAACGATAAAAATCCATTAAAAATTTTTAAAATACTTTTCGATTTTTCTGTTAGATATGAACCTACAAAGTTATTATTGCATGCAATTTTATGTCTACTTTACTTGAAAAATATAAAAATTTTAAGTAAACTTCCTGAAAAAGATGGAAGTATTTTTTTTTTTAATAGCGGAAGGAAAGATTTCTTCGTTAATAACAATTTTTTTTTAATTTTATTTTATTAATATTGATAAGTTCAAGAACGGAACTTATCAATATTAATAAAACTTTGATCGCTAACTTTTTTGTTGTTGTTGTTGTTGTTGCTGTTGCTGTATCGATCAAAATAATATTAAATTTTATTCTAAACAAATTTCATCGAGTTATTTAATTTTAAATTTTCCAAATATAAATTAATTAATATATCAAAAATCGATTACAGTATTCGATCGATCCTATTAAATTCCTATTCAATCGATTTCAATCGATTAAATTCAATCGATCCTATTATCGAAGTTTATTAATATAAAAAGAACTCAAATGAAATATTTTTTTTTTTTTTGCTTCCATATTTGGATTTTAAAACTCAATTTTAGTTTATTTATTTATTCAAAAACACTGATACATAAAGCAGGAAAGGAAAAAAATTAAAAAAAAAAAAAAAACATTTATCATTATTATATTTATTCTTTGTCATTAATTTGTTATATAACAGTTTGCATTTCTCGAAACATTCAGAACAACGAGGAAAAAAAAAAAAAATTTAATTTTTAATTTACGAAAAGGATGTTTAACAAAAATAAAGATAAATGATTATTCAAATACTTATCCTCTCTCGGTAAAAGAAAAATTTTAATAAAATTATTCAGAAAGTGATCAAAGAGTTTAATTTTTATTTTATTTTATTTTTTTCTTCTTCTTGCGTTTTCATATCCTGAGGATAATTCGCCAGCTTTGATTCTACCAAAAAATCTTAAACGTCGCAAAATTCTTAATCAAATTAATCTACATAAAAATATTCTTTTCGAACATTAATTAATAAGCGGATGAGATAATTCTAAAGGATTTTAAACGGCAAACAATTATTTAATTGAAAAATTGAATTATTAATTTTAATTGGAAAACGAAAATTCAACTTTTTCTTTATTAAAAAAATAAAAAAATAAATAAAAAATTTTGTAAACTATGCAGTCTTGTATATATTATAAACATTATATATATATGTGAAGTATATATATAATGTTTAAATTTTCTATTACTTTTGGATTCGAGACTCTTTACAAGATTAAGGTTTTGAGACTCTTTTCGTTGTTCTCAAATTTCCTGCTTCTTCAAACAGAAACTTACAAACTCTTTACATTAGAGATGAAAGGAAATGAAATCACCTTTGAGAATTTGAGTTTTCAAAATGCTTTGACAAACAACTATTGCTAGAATCGACAATAAATTGAGGAAATAAGATTTTTTTATTTTTTATTTTTTTTTCATTTTTTTCTGTCGTAAAAAGTGAATCCGAAATGTTAAAACATACATTACTTAAAATTTTTATACACTTTTTTGTTTTTCCTTTTAATAAATATTTTATACTTAAAATATTTATTAAATGATATATAGTTATAAAAATCACCAAATTTTATATATATAGGCCTATATAGAATTTCATAGTTTTTATAAATTTTTTAAACGTAAGTTATTTTTAATCAGAAACAATATAAGTATTTATAGAAATATAAATCATTAAAATAAGTAAAAATATATACAGTATATATATATATATATATATATTTTCCATCAATCAAGAAAACTGCCAATCCAACCGAGTTGTCTACTGTACCATTTTGGAGTAGTAAAGCAGAAGTGCAAACTGAGTGGATCTGACGGTGAAAGTAGATAGAGCATAGATGCATTACTGTCATGGTCGGTCTCTGGATTCACTTTCCTAGCTCATAATTACATTTCTAAGTTGACGGATAACACGTGACAGATACTCGTTGGACTCTCGCTGCTTATTTGATTTAGTAGCGACCACATACATATATATACACAACGCTTTCGATAAGGGACAGCATGCACGATATTCCCCTCCCCCTTTTTTTTTATATTTTTTGCTTACACTCTTATCGAGATAAAAAAAAACAAAACAAAACATGTTAATAACGATTAAAAATGCGGTTCTGTTCCGTGTATTAATCATTATTATATTTAACTCCTTTTTTGTTAAAACTACGCATAAATAACGACAGTTAACTCTTTTTCCTACGGAGGAGAGACATCGCTCTAAACATCATTAGGTGAAGAATTGTGTCCCGGAGTGAGTCATTATATCTCGATTAGGTTGACTCTGGAGTCAGGTTAGGAGGCCCGAGATTGTGAAGAGGATATTGTCAATAGAGTTCCATTCGTGTCAATATACAGTACGTCCAGAACTAAACAATATGAGGAACGTCACAGTTCGTCCATCTTGTATTTTTTTTTTTTTTTGATTCATAGTCGAAATTTCGAAATAAAATTAATTAAATGCCATCTAACTTATCAATCACCATCACCTATAAACAAATTAATTTATTTTTACACGGTTGGCAATTTTTTTTTTTTTTTACTGTTTTATGTTTAATTAAATTTAAAATATAAGTTTAATAAATTAATAAAATTTAGTACTAAGGAGTATCGAGATTTTTAATTAAAAAAAAAAATAAAATATATATAAAAATTTTTTTTTATTATAAAATTCGCCAGACTTTTAAACTGTAGAAATGAATTTAATTAAGAATTTTGTTTCAAAGAGATTGTTCTTTTAGATAATAGTTTACTGATAGATAATTGTAAATTTTTTTTCTTCCTCTAACTTAATGATAATTACTGATATGATGATCTTAAAAATTCAGAGAGAGAGAGAGAGAGAGAGAAGAAAAAAATATATATTCTAGATCAAAGCAATGAACATTTATTTAAGCTTAATTGAATGAAAAATCATTTGAATGTAATCTGTTCTTTGTCGCTATCGACTGAAGTTATTGAATTCAAACCAAGATGTCGACAATAAAAAAAAAGTTCTAATTGTTACCAACATTCTAAGCCAGTAAATGGAATTTTTTTTTTTTTTTTTAATTTTAATTGCTGTAATATTCTACCAATTAATTTAAAATGCTATTTCTATATATTAATAACAGTAAAAAAAAAATCTTTTCACTTTCAATCGTATCAAAAGTAGAAGATTAATTTTGTTATTATTTTTTAATGCAGGAATAATTTATATAGTTGCTTACTGGAACTACTTAAAAAAGCCTCTTTTGTAAAATTTTACAAGAAAAGAATAAATAGTGATAATATTATGGAGACATATTTTCTTCAATCATTCTGAAATATCGCTGCAGGAAAAGAAGTGTGAGAAAGAGAAGTAGATGAGACAAGACGTTGGATAGAGTATATATAACAAATGGCGAGAAAAGCTTGGAGAAAGTTAAAGGGCAGACATCATTAATCATTCTATTACTCCTTGACATCTTCTGATATCTCTTACTACGTTGGAGCTAGTGGTCTGCCACACCTGTCAACATACACATCTAGATACAGGTTGACATTGTCATCAAACTCTTTTTCTCTTTAAGTCTTATCATTCACCAAACACGGTATTGCTATAACAGACTGTAATTTCCAATCGGTGTTTTTCGCCATCCAAGTTAATTTCGGAGAGTGGTTCCTTATTTAAAACCTTCATCTCTTGTATTCAAAGTTTAAATGACGCTATTAATCCCTTATAATCCTTTCTGTAAAGTGCTTCTCTTTCACTTTTTGTTCATCGATCCGTTTTACTTTCCTTAGTTGGCACAAGATAAAATTACGTAGATTAGGAGATAGAAAACGATTATAGGGATGGATAAACGAAACCAATGGGCCTAACTGATACTTTTTTTTATTTTTTTTTATATTTTTTTTTTCGAAAATTTTTCCTCTTGATTCAATTTTCGCGATAAATTATTGCAAGAATTCATTTTGATAAGATGCATCCATCCGAGCGAATTACTCAAGATAAATGACTGAAAATATACATTAATGCTATAAAATTATTTTGTCGCTAAGGTTTTTTTTTTTTTCCTTATTTTATATGATTTATTGTACAAGAAATGCATATTTTCAGTAAAGAAAATTACTCAATATACTCACTTATTTTATTTTTTATTTTTTAAACTTGTACGATAACAAATCTATTAAATATTTTTGCTAAATTTAAATTTAATTCATTCATATATATACACACAACACGTGTATATACATATATATATAATTTGCTTCTTCGATTATTTAATATACAAAGCCAGACTAAATTCAAAATTCGAACTTTGCATTAGAATATCGCATTAAATCTTTAAATACTTGGGAAGCAAAGTTCGAGAGTTTATGAAAGCGATGAAGTACTTCAATCCAACAAAGTTGTAGAGAAATTCGATCGATCATAGACATTAATCAGTGAAAAGAGCTTTCTCTAAGTCAACAAATTGCCTTTTATATAACTACTCCCTAGTACGGTGTACACGTGACCGTGTAATAGTTTTTTATCGTTGGGTGTAATATGTAAGAAAAAAAAAATCAATGCCGAAATCTTATTTCCATAAACAGTAACAATTTTTCTGCAAGATAAATATCTTCAGATATTTGATTACACGAAAATATAAAGGAAAGAAAGAAAGAAAGAAAAAAAAAAAAAAACTTAGATCTCGTAATACTTCTCTAGTTCTTGATCTACAAAAGTAGATTGTTCCTGCACTATACTGAAATATCATTAACGTATATATATATATATATATTTTATATTTTTTTCCCCTTCTTATTTTCGGTTTATTCTCTAAAATGGAATTGGATTGAGAAAGAAGAAACTCTACTTTTTAAAATCATATTTCAAAGAGGAAAAAAAAAAAAAAAAAGTTTAAAGGATGACGCGCATTTTCAGAGAGTTTTTTCGAGAATGCATTAAAGAAGATTTAAATTGATTAAATTAGAAAAATATATAAATATAATAGAGAAAATATCAGAAATAACGGATAAAAATTAGTGAAAATTTTTTATCGATTCTTCCTTGGCAAGAGAAACAGTAACATTCGATAAAGAAAATACAGTAATAAATAACAGAATTGTTTTCGAACAACGAGAGAGATTAATCTCAATGAAGATTTCGCAGAAGAGCACTTCAGGAAAAGAAAAATATATATATATTATTATTATTATTATTTTCTCGGTCGATCTCAGAAACGAAAACTTAAAATTGTATATATTGTTTTCGAGTGTCTTTTATAGCGTAATAAATGAATATAACTTGTGGAAGAGAACGTTTCTGTACTGGAGTTTTGATATCAGGATGTTAAGATGCGGCGGTTTGGAACATTTAACGAAATATCATTTACGGATATACGCATTTGTAGAGATGTATCGGGCGAAAATGTCAGCAAGCTCTGCCCTTTTGTACAAATAGCATCATTTTCCGAACGGATATTTTCACAGCAAGATAGCGATTGAGAAAGGAAAGGGCAACCAGTCGAGCGATTCACCAATCCTTACAAAAGACGAAAAGACCTGGCTTGAATAATCGTTTCTGCGAAATGTTGTGGTTCCAAGCGGAAACTTTTTACAGTCTTTCTCAAACGGGTTTGGATTTTATATTTCTGCTTTATATGTCTTTTCTAGATAAATTTTCTGATTTAATATATCTGCACCAGTTATTCTTAATAGAATTTTCGCCAAATATACAAGAATTGCTTTACGAATAAACGGTTATATAATGTCTCTTCTAAACTATATATATACGGGCCTATATATATATATTTGTTAAAAAATAAATAAATAAATTTATACGTTAAAAATATTAACATACATCTCCGTAAAAATATTCAAGTCATTCAGTAACCACGTTTTTTTTTCCTAATTTTAAATAATAATTTTTTTTTCTTGGTTATCCTTTGAAAATTCTGTAAAACTAGCTAATCTTTTTTTTGTGCATCTTATATTTAAAATTTTATAAGATGCAGCACTTAAGGGGGAAAAAATCGGTAAATTTAAATTAAGGAATCTTCCTTTTCTTTGCAAACAACTCTTATGGAATCTTTCTTTTTTTCTTCTTCTTCTTCTTCTTCTTCTTTTCTGGAACTTTGAAAACACTCTTAGAATTAATGTTTTTTAAAAGATCTCTTTGAGAAGACATAAAAATTGTAATCAGCTAAAACAGAACACCAAGAAGAGCTGAAAGAAAATATTTAGACAGGAGGAATTAACAAGCTGCAAAGCTTCGCTCTCTTTTCTTTCTTTCTTTTTTTTTCTAATGCAATTCATAAACTAAGTAGTTATGATTAATGTTAAGTCTTTTGTCAACTCGAAAGCGCACTACCTAAAAATCCTAAAAATCAATCTTAATCCCGAGTTCTTTAAAGAAAATTTATTTCAAACACGTTCATAATTTAAAAATAACAGAAAATATTATTAAAGTCCTAAGCTTATCAATCAAAATTTAATCATACAAATAGATTTTTATATTTCGTTGTTAGAAGTTTGCTTTTCCGGAAAATTTGATTAAATTATTTCGAAAGAATAGAATTTTGTGATTTTTAAACATCGAATTTTTTTTTTTTTTTTTAAGAAAAGAATGATATGTTTTAGATGCATATTTAAAAAGGAAAAGGGAAAAAAAACCCAAAACATTATTTTACTAAATTAGTTATCATTTTTTTTTTGTTGTTGTTGTTGTTAAAAGCTCGATAACAAACCAAATTAAATTTACTCTTTAAAACTGGTTAAAAACGTTTCTAGAGAATATATTTTTTTTTTTGGTATCACTTATAAAAAAAAAAAAAATTCGAATTTAGTGTAGAAAGTTAAATCGATACTTCTGATGATGATTAAAATGAGAGCAATACACAAATGAGTAAAAACTTGTATAGATCTGAGAAAAATTTATATAGGATGTTGAACGTGATGCAAGGAAATTGGGATCGGTGCTGTTAAGAGTATGAAATCCCCACGAGTATAGACTTTCTGATTACTAATCTTATATCCCATCAATGCGAATGGTTTTTATAGTTTGCTTTCGACATATTTACTGTAGACTTAGATTCGACCGACTTCTGATATTCCTACTAGAATACTCCAGCGAATAATCCATTTTCTGTTGTTAAACGCAACAATATCCCGATTATGCATTAGACGATTTTCTAGTATCCGAAAACACAAAATTTTCACCCCCAGTGTTAAAACTGTATAATTTTATTTTTGTTTTTAAAGTAATACTTACTTAACCTATAGAGTAACAAACGATAAATTTGCAACAACTAGTTCTACTACTACTACTACTACTACTACTACTACCAAACAAGAAGTTTAAAAAGTTAAATAAATAAATTTTAATTTCCGCTTTCCGAGTAGTAAATTTACATAAAAATGCATCGTAAATTTTAATTCCTAAGTACTTATGACTATCTAATAGAAAGAATAAAATTTTATTAAAGCAATCTAAAAATATAATTGCATTAGAAGGCACGATAATAATACCAGAAAAATTATTATTATTATACCGATAGAGAAAATATATTTTATTTAATTTACGAGAGAGAGAGGGGAAGAGAAAAAAAAAGAAGAAAAATTAGATAGTTCTCTTTCAGTAGTCGAGCTGCCAGTAAAGAAATGATAACCATTCTACTATTCCGGAGTAAGACATAGAAGTCAATTTTCACCTATAATTGATTTCGTTACATAGAGGTGTGCATGGTACATTCTTACTGCACTGCTAAGAGATAACAAATTGGTATAGAAGAAAACTATACCTCCTGGGATAGTGGAAAGATCGAACAAACTAGTTTCTAGATAAGCTTGCATGTCGTGAACGGAATGGCAATTATCGTTGCAGCAAATGGTACCTTCGCCTTTAATCACTTTGCAATTAAATGAGTTTTCTTACTTCTATTTTGTTGATTTTAAATTCGAAACTTAGCAGAATTAAAACCCCCAAGAAAATTATCACTCTTCAAATTTCAATCCGGAAAATTTCCAGTTATTATTAAAAGGAAACCAAAGGAAAAGTAGGAAAAAAATGATCACCGTTCGGTTAATAAATTGGAAAGTTTTTCGCTTAGAAAATCGAGATGAGCTAAGTTGCTTTAAATATATATATATCGATAATGAAACTTTTAAGAGTACTTTAGAAGGAAGAGAAAAATGTTTACTGTTTACCTGCAAACTAAAAATAAAATTCGAGAAAAAAAAATATCGTTTTTTTTTTCTGGGAATAGATTTTAAAATGTTCACCTTTTGATGTAAGATAATGCTCGTGTTTACAAAAAAAAAAATATATATATATTTTTGGAGAATTAAACTGACAGTATGTTAAAAATCGAATTTTGTTTCAAAATATAAGAGTGGAAGATTTACGACTGGTTATTATTTTCGTAATTAATTTGCCAGGATAGTATATAAGATATTTATATTCATAGTACCATATTCGCGACATAAAGAAAGTCGTTCTAGCGTTATTCTTTAATAGACTGGTTTCCCAGATTTAGTAATAAACAAAGTTTTATGGGTATTTTATCTGAAGCCCAGCGTTGACCTGAACGTTAGACTTTTTCCTAAATAATACACTCCCAACGCGAATGAATAACTCTCTTAAAAAATAAACAAAAAAAAAAAAATCTGAAAGAAGTCGATAATATTTATCCGAATAACTGAATTCTTTCCGAATATCCATTTAGAAAACGAAAAAAAAAGAATAATAATAATTCCTTAGAAAAGTACAGCATTAATATTCTATCCAGGAACTCTCTCCGTTGATTGAATAGTTGAACTTTTTATATTCCATCTTATGATTTAAACGTCGATTGTAAACACTCATTCATCATATATTCTTGACATTTGCTCCTATATATTCACAGAAGAAAAAATAAATAATAGATATGTGAAATTTAGCTTTTGGTTGGATTTGAGTATAGACGAAATTGAAGGTTGTTTCCTACAGAAATATTGATCTCCAGGAAGCGATTGTAAGGAGTACAGAACAGAAATGGAATATATCATCTACTGGAAGAGAGATTTTCCCGTTCCATGAACTTAAATGAAAGTGCTAGCAAACAATTGATGTCACCTCCAGATCTGTCTTCACGTTGTTAGGTCATCGAAAACGTGCCAGAAACAAGGTTAGGAATTTAAGATATCTGTTTAAATATTCAAAAAGAAGACTCAGTCCTTACACTAATATGTTATTCTATATGTCTTTATATATATTTACACTTTTACAGTTTAGTAAGCTATACGCGAACTTGTCAAGTAATCACTGTCTGATGAAGAAATTAATGTCGGCAAGTTGTCATTGGATGTGTCAGTGCGAGCCACGGTTCATCCAATTACTTCAACATTCTTCACTTCCGTCCGGAGTTGGTAAGTGCGTTTGGATTGCCTGTCACAATAGACACTAATCAGCAAGTGGGAAGAAGAAAATGAAAGCTCTACGTCCAAGATTCCTTCCATTATTTTTTGTTTTTTTTTTATGCAAATGGTTAATGTATTATCGATTTCTTTCTAACATCTACCGTTGTTATAATACGCAAACGATATTAATACAAACTACTAACTATGAATGAATGAAAAAAAAAACTTAACTGAGAAATTCTTCATCAGGTACAACAGAGAAGTTTCAGCTGTATAGATTCTCATAGAAAGTTACCAATAGCTTTTTTTTTTTTTTACAGGCATTTTTCTTTATATATATTTTATCTACGGGAGAAATTGGAAGGAACACGGTTGAAAAACTTTTTGGTTCTATCGAGAATAGAATCCCTGAGAAGGTTAAGGAATTCATGCATGGTTTGCACAGCCGGATACCAACGGTTGAAAGAGGTATCTACTTCATTGAATTCTATTTCACGAAATGTTCGTAGAAACAGGCGTTTTGTAGTATGAAAACGTCTTTTCTGATCAGTAAATTTCCTCGAAAATTAAAATTCATGAAGTGAACGAGTCTCGAAATCCTTTTAAATTTTGAATTAGTTGGATATTTTATCGTTGTAAACTTTAATCCAATAAATTTTCCGAAAATGAGTTTTAATAATTGATTTTCAAATCAGTCTTACTCTCTCTCTCTTTCTCTCCCTTCATTTTTAATTCTTTGAAAACAAACAAACTTAGTCAATAATTAAAATCTCTTCCAATAAAATTTCGTCTGTGCTAGAGTTAATGGATCAAGTTCTAAATGCAAACAAACAGACAAGAAAAAAAAAATGGCGATAAAAGATTTTTGCACCGGTCGAAACATCAAACTTATATCTAAATTTTTACATAAAAAAAAAAAAATTATGGAAAGAAATAAAGTATTAAACAGAAATAATTATTTTTATTCAGAAAATCTCGATCGTTTATATATATACATATATATATCCTCGAGGGTTTTAATTTTCTAATATTTTCTTCCACGTAACAAATTCGTATACGTATACTCTCCGTTTCTAATTATTAAAAATCAACTTTTATAACTAAATCGAAAGACAAAAAGTTGTGCTATTGGGTTTCATTATATCGGCAAGTGGTTGTAATTAGAAGGAAAATCTCATTAGACGGTTTTAATTTGCGCAATTAACTGAGAAAATTGGAACTGTCTTTCGCATCCGCAGATAACACAAATTACTAAGTGAAAGAAATCAAGATGCCAATATGTAAACACAACATCTGTCTTATATTGCGAGCAATCTAGAAAACCGATCTTTAAAAAAAAAAAAAAAAAAAAAATTGATATTCTACGATAAATGAGTGTTTTTGTAAGATTTTTCAATGCGAAAGATCATTTCTGTAGAAGTAGTTATTTATAAGAATTTTTTTTTTTTCCACTCTCGTTTCTTCCATCCACTTTCTTAAATTGCACTTCGGCGGTTATTCCTGTTACCAATTATTCAATGTGCTTTAATTTACATTATAAAGAAGATAGGAAGAAGACGGTTCTCGTAAAAGTCTTCTAGAAGAATTGCAGAAGGGGCACATTTTTGCACTTTTCTATTCGGTTTTTGCATTATATAGTTTTTAAATAAGTCAGAAATTTTTAGCAAAGTAAAGTAGAAGAGTTTTAATTGAACGTATCAAGACGTTATGTATACAAAAATGCGATAGAAATTTAACTTCTGAAGAAGTTTCAAACTTGCGTGTTATATATATAGTTTGCAAAATCTCTCTCTCTCTCAGTTTCTCTTATCTTTTAATTATTTAAGCAGAAAATTCGTTTTAAATATTTATTTTTAATGAAAATTCGATTCGAAGTAAAACGTCTCGTCCGATTTAACAATAGCTAATTAATGTTAACTTAGTCGTTAAATTTATCATTATTTGTTTAAATTGCGGTTTGTTATAAATCTCACCGAGCGTGATATTCGAAGTAGAACCTAAACGTTATTATATGCTTTAAAGTTATGTTTAAGATTTAATATTACCTGTTAGGAGAGAAAGAGAGAGAATTACAGTTTGTGGAGGATTTTTTTGATACTTTTGCAGATTTTTGGATACTTCAAACAAAAAAAAATTGTAACATTTCTTTCGAAATTTGATTCCAGTTTGCTACGGCAATAGTTCTTACTCTAATCCTTTCCTTTTCTTACTAATACATTGAATTTAAAGAGATTTGACTCGAGATCAACAACAACAACAACAACAACATAGAATGTTTTACCGATATGCAAAAAAAAAAAACAAGATTTTTCCAAGATTGTTTTCTAGGAATATCAAATGCGTATTATCTATATATATAAAAAAACGGAGTAATTTCGAAACTTTTGATATATTTATCTCTAAAAATCTCGCTAAATAAAGACGACAAGATACAATTAAATTTTTCCTTTCATTTTTTTTTTTTGTTTTTGTTTTTCCTTCTCTTGTTCAGCGACGAGAAAGATCCTGGTTTTATTAATAACGTTGGCTCGCCGTTCGCTTTCTGCATCATAAAAAAATAAGAAAAGAAATGTTTAGTCATAAAATAAAGTCAAAGAAAGTATAACAACAATAGAAAGAAACCTGTAATTTTTGTCCTCTGGAGACAAAAAAAAAAAAAAAAATTTTCCCCTCTTTCTTGTTTCCTTCAGATGTGAAAATTTATTGAATTTTCGTTGCGAATCGATTGTCTTTTCTCACTTTTACAACAAACAAAATTCGATTTTTATATGGAAAGGTTCGTTTCGCCGCTTTGTAACTGCTTGCATCATTTATCGAATACTGAATCCAAAATGGCTGAAGTATATCCCTACAGGCAACCAATTAAATTCCAAGAGAGAGTTGTCTTGATCAAACATATAAGATGATAGAAATCAATGGTTGCAACGAAAAGAAAACTCTCCCATTTCTCTTTCTTTCCCTACGTTCGAAAAACGTTACCATTAACATATCGCCACGTAATTTAATTAATTCATAAAATATTTCTAGACGTTAAAGGTGAAAAAAAAAAAGATTATTTTACAAATATTAAACATTCTACTGGATGGAAGTTTAATATAAATCAATGAAAGGAAAAAAAAGGATAAAATCTCGAGCATTAATTGCTTTTTGAATTTTATGTCTGCGAACACGGACCATAATTTCGTGTTCTCCAATTAATTGCAGTATACCCAGCACACTAATTACTATTTAGGAATGTTAAGAGTCACTCCTGCGTTATAACTCACAACACTTACGAATTCAATGCGAAATATTTCAACAATCGAGAAAGTTGGTAAACAAACATGTCTGATACGAGAAAATGTTTATTTGTCGTTATTGTCATTCTTTTGTTTCCGAAAGGATTATTTCTTTAGTTGTTCGTTTTCTTTTTTATCTCGTTGGATGGATTAACACATTGATTTTGTGTTTTCCACAAACTGAATCGTCTGACTTTGTGTTTACACTGGCAAAAATCATCACCAAGATAAACTTGAAAATATTTAGCTTTGTTCTAGTTGTTTAGATTGACTTCTTAAGAAGAAAAGAAAATAATCAAATTAAACAATGTCTCCTCCTCCCCCCTTTTTTTAATTAAATATTCTGATTAAAAATGCAGAGCAAAACGATATTTAAGAATTTGCGTTGCGTTATAAAAATTTCTTCTTCGAAAGTAAAAATATTTCCTGTTTCTAAAAAAAAAAATTGTCTAAAAATTCGTTATTTTACATAAATTATTATTATTTAAATTATAAAATGAGATATAATTAAATTTATAAATGAGAAACGAAAATTTAATGAAAAGGAAAATGTAATTATTGAAAATTTGTGATAATTTTAGAAAATAATGTAACAACTCACTTAAAAATTAATTTGTTATTATATAAACTGACTTTAATGTAAAATAAATTAAGATAAAATTTTAAAAACGTAATTATTTGAAGCACTTGTGACACGATTCTATCGATTTTCTGATAAATCGCGATCTGATGACCATCTTCCAATTTATGAGTTTATGATTAATACTTATTTGGATGTGTGCAACGATTTTTGGTGACATGTGCTATTTGCTGATATTCGAAAAGAATTTTTAAAATATGTTTACCGCTTAATTAAGTTGTTCTTTATTGATTTTCGTGTTTAAGAGGCAGATTGGTGGCTTTTCGTAAACGTATTGCTGTCTGAAGCGGAAAAAGTTTTGGCTTTCTATTCCGTTGCCGTAATTAATGATGAAGAAAATCAATACTTTGTATGGAACTAAGGTACTGAATAAAATACTTTTATAGTTTAAATTGCTTTGACTTTAAGCTTAGAGAGTATAAATTATATTTTAATTCGATGTAGTAAAATTTAATAATAAGTATAAATCTAATGAGAAAATACGTTCTCTTAGATTTTTCGTCTTAAAATTTGAGAAATGTAATGAGACAGTTGTTGACGTTCTTCTGAAAAAAAAGTATTTTTGCCAGTCAGTTCTGCAAGTTATAGCAAAAATAAAAATGACATAGTAATCTTCATCCGAATCAAAACCACGTTCTCAATAAGTAAACTTTGACTGAATATTACTGATAAGAGGCCGGTCGAAGCCTTTGAAAAAATAGTTTTGTAGTCAGATATCCCTCAAACAGTAAATTTATGGTTCTGAAAACGATATGACAGATGCACATTCTTTCAACTCTTGGGAAATTTACTTCGAAACTGTAAGCAAGAATTTGTTGTGTGAATTGTGCAAAGAAATTTTATACTTTTCAATTCCTTGTGGATTTGTGCCTTGATACGATCCAAAGGATCTCTTTTGGCCTCATTGTCGAGACTGAATACTGAATATTTGAGTACAGTGAACTGAGAAACTTCATCTTCAATTTGTATTTTTGTTTAGTCAACTGTAAAGTAGCTTTATTTTTATTTTTATTCAATATTTATATTCGATCCGAGTTAGTTAATTTTAATAAATATTTTATTTTTTAAATCCCCGTCACGGTCATAAACTCGAGAGAAGAAATAATCAGTAAACAGTTTTATAAATTCCCAATTTTTGATTAAACGGATTTTTACTCGTCTTTCGGGACAGATATCAATTCTCTTTTCTAAACTACATCGTACAAACCAAAATTTAGAAATATGATCTATTTAATACTTTCGGGAATGGCCCGGGGTCATTAAGATGTTCAACAATATTTCCAAAACGATTGTTTCCTATCAAATTTAAACACAAAGTGTATCTTGGGTATTTTACGGATGCGTGCTCTTTAACTGTGGCACACGAATACCCCATTTATCAACTGCGAACAGCCACCTAGCTGCAGAACATAAATAGCACGAGTTGATGCATCTCTTTACATTATCTACTCGGGACAGAGTAATTAAACTTGTTTGCTCAGACTTTATACACGTTAGAGACCATTTCTTTTCTGACAAGAAGATTGTACGTATCGTAACTTATAGAGAAAACAGAACGTGTCACGGATAATTCTCTAATTTCCAATTCTCTCCTCTATATCGGCAAGTAATTTCATCTCTTACTTAACTGGAGCATTTCCGCTTAAGTATGATTTTTACCTGTCCAATGACTTATAATGGTCGAAATGAATATATCGATCTGCCCAAATGGGATAAAGGAAAGATGCTCATAATATTAAGAGAATGACAGTAGTTGCAGATGGTGCTATCGACTCACCCTGGAGATAGTAAAGTGTTTAACTGGCTCGTTTCGTTATATAAGTTGGCATGCCGTTCTCTTCATTTTTAATCTCCCGGGCATAGAAGTTTTGGAAACCAAGGATATATATCTTATATTTGTTAGAATTTGTCTTTTGATATAAACTTGGTTAACTTTCGTTTCTCTTTAAAGAGAAAGATGTTCATTTTGCATCGTCTGTAGGGATTGCTAAAAGGATGTGTGCGTCGAAAAATCGATACAGAATTCTGGAAGTTTTAAAAATTGATACAGATACTTTCTTTTTGTCGCCAGAATGACAAGGAAAATAATAATAATAATAAAAAACAACAACATATTTCGAGTTTTAATATAATTTTAACAAGCTTACATAAAATTATAATTGAGTAATATTGATATCTTTACATACATCTAAATAAGGAATAATTAGTTTACATTTTTATATTTATATAAAATAATTCGTTTTTATTTTTTAATGGAATAAATCCTTCAACCATTTTAATATAAATTTAATCTATTATAAATGTGTAAACGTACATTTTAAATTTAAATTTTTAAAATGATTCATTATTATATTTTCAATGCTTTATAAACTAAGAATTTTTTTTTCTGATTTTTTTAATGCGAATAAAAAACCAAACTAAACCTTTTTTATACGATTAAATACAAGATTATTACGTAGAATATTTTCTACAGAAGCAAGAAGATGACATACAGATTACTGTAATTATTTAAAGGTTAGTTAATGTAAATTATATATAACATTAGATATTCTACAATATTGTAAATATTTAATGTAAAAGTATTTAATTATAGATTTGCAGAAGTCATAATAAATCGCTAAACATAATTTATCTTCCAATCCCTTTTAAAATTCGATTATTCGATTTCTATTTTGGCTTAATTTACTAGCTTTGAGCTTAAAATACAAGTAGGTCAATTACCGGTTTTAATCGATTTTTGACTATTTCTGATATAGCCTTAACGTTTAAAAGGTCAAACGTCAAATATTTGTTTTCAAAATGGCGGGTTGTCGTTTTAAGTAATCGAATTAAAATTTATATTTAAAAATTATTTTTGTCGATTAAATTAAAACAACAACACGAAAGCGAAAGTTAATAAGAAAAATAGCGATAATCAACTTTTACAGTTATTTCCTTACCATTGTTATTATTTAATTTACTTTATCAAAGTGTCACTTCTTGTGGGAATAGGAGGTTAATTAAGACAAAGGATAATAGATAATAAATCTTGAATAATTAATGAGCATTTGTTATTTGACTATAATAATTTGCATTTAAGAAGTTATAAATTCGGATATAACATTAATTAAAATTCAAAATTGATTAATTTTTAATTGTTAGTTAATTAATCACTAGGCATAATATTTTTTTTAGAGTCGACATAGAAATTTTCTATAAATTATTATTTTAATAATATTAATTTGTTTAAATAGATTTTTCTGAACTGGATTAATGGCAAAAAAAAAAAAAAAAATGTTGGAAATTTATTTTTCTATATATATAATTTATCAGGCACGAAAGAGATGCGATTGGTGTGAATCGCTTAAATACAAATGAGATACAGTATTCTAGTAGTTCAGCCATGCACAAACTTTTTATATCCGGGAGCCACATTAGAGAATACTGACAATGGGAATAGAATAATCGATATTCAAACACTTGAATTGATATGGCTAGCTGCTTAAATAAAGTTAAACTCGAACGCATCAAACTAAGAAAGTAACTTAAAAGTATGATTTGATGCGTTAAGAATCGAAGAGAGTATCTTTTCAATGATATATTGTACGGTAAATCTCACGCAGATAGAGCAACTGGTCAGATTTTTTTTTTTTTTTTTCTAATAATATTTAATTTATTCAATTTTTGAAAATGTTTTTTTATTATTATTTTCTTGTTAAATTTCAATTCGTATAAAAATTTAATATTAGCGAATTTTTTCTTTTTTTCTTTTTTTTTTCCTCGACTAAGAGGAAAGATTTTAAAACTGTTTGTCTTTCGGATTTATTTTATTTTATTTTATTTTTTTAATGCAAAAGATTTGAAATATTAAGTTCTGAATGTCGCGTAACTTTCCGTGTGCTGAGGCATTTCGATTCTGTATTAAGAGCAAAATAGAAGAAAAAACAAATATATAAGCTTATATATATTTTACTTTAGGTATTTTCTATTTAAATTAGTAATTCTGCATTTAATTACTGTTATTTTTAGATTAAGAATTGATTTTGTAGAGGCATTTTTTTCATTTTAAGATTTTTTAATGCATTTTTATACAGTAGAAAATTACAATCGCTACGCTTTATTAATAGACTACTGATATATTTTATATTGATTTCAGATATCTGTTAATAAATAAATTATCAAATTATTAATATGTATTAATATACATTATATATATTATAATATGGTATAATGCAGGTATCTTCCCTATAACACGGTAGATAAGTTCCTGAAAAACACCGTGTTATATGAGATCTGGAACCAATACAAGAAAAGGAGTTACGTTCCGAAACCAGTTAAAAACAAATATCTTACTTTAATTCCACATAAGAAACTTAATTTTTATTAAGAATATTAACAACATGAAACATAGAGAAAGAAAAAATATATAGGTAAGACCTTAAAAAAAAAACAATATAGGTTCAGCAAAAGGAATGAAAAAAGTATACAGACTATATGATATTCATTTAATAATTATATCTTCCTTATCAATTCGCTAAAACGAGAACGTTTTCTTCATTAACAATATCAGCTTCACTTTCTAAACTTTTTTATACATTTAAAATTTGTAGATCTTCCGTTCTCTATACAAAATCTGTAATTTAACTGGCTACGACACGCTAGAAAACAATCGTTCCTTAACATATATCCAAAAAAAAACTTTATGAGTAAAATAGTTTTTCTTCTGTTTCGCGTTCCTCTATCGAAAAATAAAAACTTATTTTTTATCCAAGAACTGGACTTTTGGAATACAAAATATTCAATGGCCGTCTAATTAACTCGATTTCAAATCGAAATCGAAAATTGACTGCTTATCGTCCCTTTCACGGCCAACTAGCGAAATTGCATTTATGACTAATTTTAGCAAAGTATTCACAGTGATGGTATTTTATGCGTGTATTGTGTGTCTCTAGTATGGATTTATGAAAATTAATGAAAATATTTTGTGTTGTAGAAGAGTAAACGTAATTTTCTAAATGTGTTAAGTAAAAACCGGGTTGTAGAAGTACCGTATTATATGAGGGTTTCCGCAATTTTCAAATCGTGTTGGAGCGAAACCATGTTATAGAAGGGATACCTGTATAATATATATATGCATATATATACATATACAGAGTGTCTCAAAAGGTCGTTGCCAAACGTAACATGCTGGTCTGTCATACCATGACAAACAAGATTTACATAGGAACTTG
>WUQG02172210.1:0-22954 GCA_011317285.2 Androctonus mauritanicus
GTGGTACCGTTGACCGTAACCATAGCGATACACGACGAAGGCGACGCCGGATTCGTGGCCAGCGAATCTTGGGTGTGGTGGGGACTCCGAGATGAAGGATAACGTGTCGCATCATTGACATAACTCGAACGATTTCGATCATAGTCGGCCTGTAAAAGTGATGACGATTATACTAATTTATAAAATTAGCTTTTACATTAATTATACAACCCGTAAATAACAAAAAATAATAATAATATATATATATATATGTCATATGGTTATTTCACAGAATTAACCTAATTGGATAGTGTCATTAAGCATGAAATTACCCTTAATGTAACTATAGTACATGTTTCGAATATTTACCAATTTCAATTATGGCGTATGCGGTGATGAAACCGAATTTTGAATAAACGAAATTAAAATATCAATATAATCTAAATTCTTCTGTTAAACTTTAATATAATGTTTTAATAATTACAGTTTTATACAGGAATTTTTTCCATCGTTTGCCAAGCAAACAGTAGCTCACCATTCTTCATCTTGATCATTCGAGTCAGGAAGAAAGTTGGGAGAGGGATTCTGAACTGTATACTGATCAAATCTCAGTTTCGTTTATTCAAAATTTGGATTAGTTCTTTTCACTCGACGTAAAAGATTTTAATTATCATAAAAACCAGGTTTTTTTTTTCTTTCTAGAAAGACTACCGAGTTTACGGGGATGATTAGACGATAAATAAATAAAAAAGTAAAAACGATTTGGAAAAGTGTTTACCGGGATGGGTTTTAATCCCAAACGCATTCTTTTGGCATTCCGACTTTCGTTTTCGCAAGCGTTGGCCAAAATTTGTTCGGCGATGGGAGAAGTCAGATGAGGAGCTGTTCTACTCTATTGATATGTAAAATAAAACAAACAAAAATCTATAAAGAAGACAGAAATATTCCTCAAAACTTGAATTTATTAATTTTAAAAAGACAAAATGAAAAATTGGAAGAAAGATCAAAACTTCAATGCCTTAAATTTTTTCTTTACCGTCTCCCAAGATCCTTGATCCCGAAGCCTTTTGTGTCGACGGCAAGATTTCAAGTAGGTTCTTATCCGTTTTCTGGAACGTTCCGAACATTCTGGGAACTGTCTCGAACAAGAATCGATGATCGCCTGGATTTTATCTTTCGGTTGCCTCGATATGGGCACCATTCTATCTAAATTTTCGTCTACAAATAATCTGACGAACATCTGTAGCGGACAATTTCTAGATTAAAAACAACCTGTCGAATAATGTAAAATTACACACGTGTTTAACACTTACGTTAAAAGCTTTCAAACGGTCCGGATCGTACTTATTTGTATCGATCTTTTCCGTATCGTCCTCTTCCTCATCATCGTCTTCGTCTTTAGTTCCTACCGATAAATCATCTCGGATCACAGAACCGTTGCACGGACTCTGCAGAAACAAAAGCCACCGCACCGATATTTTCAATTGACAATACATATTTCTAACACAACGTGACATTAATTATCTCATAAAATTCTGGTAATTTAATACATTAATCATCACTGGCTACTCTGTATTTTGTCAAAACCGAGTGCCTCCATACTCACACTTGTGGACATTCTGTCGTAGGAATGATCTTGATGAGTTACATCGTCTCTATTCTTTGTCATATTGATCGGCAAATCGGGTGACCAATTAACATGTCCATTTTCGTGTCTAACGCGACTCATGTCCAGAGGGACGTCATCAGCTTCGGTCCCACTGTGGTCGTCAGGTGGTTCGGACGTTCCTTCGGCTTCTCCTTCGCCTAGAACACCATTATATATAAATCAATAAAAGTTTACCAAAGTAAATATCCCAAAAACACGAGATAAAAATATTAAAATTAGTTAATAATAAATTTTAACCAACATAATTAAACTTATCGATCTTCCATGATATCTTTACAAATATTTGTCTTATTCCGTGTATAATTTTATCTAAGGGGATAGTTATATAATACAGTTAGTAGAGAACACTATAATTTCTTACCATCTTCCACGTGATAATCAACTGCCTGTATTCCATTATCGTGGACAGGAGTCGATGCGCTAATTTCGCTATCTTCGCTGTCTACATTTGAAATGGAATCCTGAAATGAAACCCTCGTTTCATAAGTATTTTTATTCAACAACCCTTTAAAAATAACAACTAATAACCAACAAGTTAAATTATCGCTTGTTTTTTCTTCTCACATATCAAAAGTCCAACTTATTCTACTTCTTTCTATCGAAACCAATTATCCTGTATAATTCTAGGATATTTATAACTATATTAGGCATTTTTGAAGTGAGTACCTCTATATGGTTGTTCGATGCTCCTTATACTAAAGAATATATTCTTTAATAATTTCAATTTATTGCTATAAGTCGCCAAGAGAAAATTATTGGTAAGGTGTGTATCGAATTAAAAATTTTGCAAAAACTTGCAAAATATTTCGCGTGATAAAAATCAATCGAACGATCAAAAATGTGATTTATCGCTTTAAAATTGATTTAAATGACGATAAAAACGGATGTCACTTAAGTAAAGCATTTAATACGATATTACCTATAATTTCTTACTGTTTTAAATCTTCCTTTTTTTCTTTCTTTTCTTCGGATGAGAACAGGACGAATTTTAAATAAATTAATGAGGACGAATTTGTAAGCCAGATTTGGATGACAAATATGGCAATGATAAATCTAGAGTTTTGTATAAAATATTTTAGCAGTCATCGGTAATCCTAGATAAATAGGATTTTTCCTAGTCTCGATACTTTTTCGAAAAAAGATCGCCGGCAATCCTTTAGAGTGAGTATGCACAGGTTGCTATGGTTACGAATAATATTTCCTCCTCCCATTGGAGGCCTTGACTCTTACCTATCCTGCAGTTGGCTTTTGATAAGGATTCCAGCCGAAAAAATATTTCAGAAATTCCAATATGCCCTTATCTTTCCATAAAGCCAGCGCATAGAACTTTTAAAAAACATTTCGAATTATAAAATTTTAAATTAATTACCGATTCTTGTTAATAATATAGTAAAATAATTCAAGAAGCAGCATATATGTATATATATTTGTTTTTCCTTTATGAAAATCAAGCATTGTAGATAGGAACAATCAATTTCTTTAATACATGTTTCAGGAGGAATCAGAAAAATTTTCAAAATCGAATAACTTAAATGATATTTTGGATAAACATTTATAAAAAAAATATCTATGGTGAATGAACATCCGCACTGGTGATGCGAATATTTCTAATTGATTAAATTTTTAACTGTGTGGCAAACTACCTACCCATCAACATCTTTCGATCGCCTCAGTTAAGTTGCCGACATTAACTTTTCTACGGACAGAGAGGAGAAAAAATAGAAATAAAATCTGAAAACGATTTTTTAAACCGAACAATACAAATTTCTAAACAAACAAAAAAAAAAAAAATAAAAAACTCTAGCCAAACAATGACATTATACGTTATTCTTCTATATGGCCGTCCCGAAAGTAGGGAGAAATTTAATATGACTGAACTACCATTAACTAATTATCGGTTTGGCAAATTACAATTCTGATAAATCCATGGTATTTGTTTATTTAAATAGATTTTTTTTAACGGTCGGACGTTTCAGCAATTGTTAAATGTTAACAGATAAGATACTTAGCCAAAGTAATCTGGTGTAATAGGCCTATTCGGCCTCAACACATCTTACCATGAATATATCCGATACTAATCTTCCTAATTGCTATTAATTAAGGTTCTATTATAGAATTTACGTGTATTCGTGAATAATTTCTTTAAAAAGTGATTATAATAAACAATATAATTTACGTAATTATTTTTATATAAAAATAAAAGAGTTAATGATCGAGGTTCACTTACGTTGAGATGGGAGAACCGATCCCGGATCGAATTTAAAATGCCAAATTCGCCTTTCTCATTTTTTTTTTATTTAGCCAAAAAGTAACTAAATTTTAAAAATGTTAATCGGACGGGGATGGTGGTTATTGGTGGGCCAATATAAATTTAAAATTTCAAATAACGAAAAACTGCTTTTATAAAAATATCATCGCGCTACCTTATCATTTTATTTATTTTCTAACATCAAGATGCCATGGGCTAAACGTACCGGAATCAGAAAAACATCATCGAATGGTGTCTGATGCTACTTTCCTGATTTTTGAAACAGATAATAAGACAAAACAGCCTATTATATTAATCGAATTAAATTTTAAATTTAATATACATTTTAACTTATATCCATTATTAATTAAATTATACGTATTAATTAGGATTAATAACGTTATTCTATTCGCTTAGTGGAAGCGCTGCCGAAACGTGTTTAAAAAATAATAATTTTAAATTTAAAAAAATTGGTATATATATATATTTTTTTAATTTCGCGCATTATTGGAGATTTTTAAAGACGAAAAAAACATTATGTTTGTCCAAATAAAAAGATTATCCCGATTCATGCGGATGCATTTTGTTGATGATATAAATAAATTATGTGGTACATCTACTGTTATTTATGTTTATAAAACAGTTTATAAAACTAAAAAATGTTCTATTTTACTTCAGAACATTTATATCGATAAAACTCTCTGTTATAAATGCGTAAAAAATGTTATTATACTTCGAAATCTGCTTATTTTCCTTTTTTTAACGATATTTTTCCAGAGAAATTTTTAGATGCGATTTTAATAAACGAGTCGGCTCCGACAACTTTTAATGTTAGTTAAAAAGATTACGTACCAGCAAACATATAGGAAACTTAAAAAAATATAATCAATTTTCGAGACGATAAGTTTCCAATTATACCATCATTATTAGAAGACGACCATACTTCGCAGCATCAGTTCAATAATAATAATAATAAATCAAACACGTTTGCGGTGGTTGCAATAGGAGCTAATATTTTCTATGATGAAATATTGTACTAGATTTTTCAGGGAAGTCACGTGATTATTTCCGATAAATCGATTATTTGATTTATCGATAGACGGGGTAAAGCGAAAAACGACCGCATTAATAAATATCAATAGGCTATTGTTTGCTACGAACAACAATAATTACCATAAATAACGTTTAATAGCCGACTTGTTCGACAGTTTTATTTATATAAAAACAATGTCCGTGATTAAAATTAATTAATATTTTATCATGGAAATAATTTTTCTCTTTTTGCAATTAAAATAAATAAATATTAATTCGCGATTTTTAATAATCCAGAGCGACATTCGATGAAGACTTTTCTGTTATTTTAAGATAATTCGTTTTCTGTCCTTACGGCAATTCGGAAGTATTCTCTTCTCTCTCTCTTGTATATAAAAATTTTAAAAAATTTTCACAATAAGGGAGCGAAAAATAAATTTTTCTCCGCGGTTTTAGTGATATAAAATAGCTTCAGTCTATCGGAAATTTTCCGTTCTTAACCGAAAGTTCAAAACCATGGCTGTTGTTTTAGAAACGATAAACTAAGTACGCATGGAAAGAGTAATTAAAAATATTTTTATTATTTTTATATACTTATTATCAAATTAAATATGCCTATCAGACTTATTCAAATTACAACATTTAATTACGTATACTAATTAATTTTTAAAGGATTATATATGTTTTTTTTTTTACAAATATTGCATTTAATTAATTAATATTGTATTCGGTTTAATTAGATTTTAAGAATATATTCTTCTTCGAGTTTTTATAATCGGTTATTAAAATAAACAAATATATTTGTTCCGCATCACTTCGGAATATATTTTTCTCCATCATCTATCTAGACATTTTTTAAAAAAAAAGAATGATTACTTATTTATTTTAATCTATGGACAATTAACATTTCGAACGGACCTCTTTTATGTTACTCTCGGGATGTTTACTAAACAGAATACAATGGTTTAGAGACAAGTAAACTTATATAAAAGTTTCCAAACAATGAAGGACCATCTTTGTTAGACTAGAAAAGTAATTGGATTGACTAAGATTTCTCTGTTTAATACAAGATATCCGGCTGCAATAAGGTATCCTGTTCAATGGAAAGGTTTTCCCTCTTTGTTTTCGATGGAAAACAAAAGACGAGAGCCTTTTGGATTAGTCATACAGCGTACAGAAGTTATAAAATTACCGCAAACTACTCTAGAACTTACCAAACTAGCATAGGCTATTGTTGGTTAATTAAAAAAATTTTCTCGAAAATATGTAAAATAAAATTTCAATTTATTCCCACCGTACTGAATTATATAATTTCGATTATTTATTTATTTATTTGAGTATCGAAGTAGTAGTAATAACAAAGAAATTTCGAATTTTTGATAGGTTAAACGAGAGCGATACGATAATGGATTTCGATGTCAGTCACTTTGTTAAAATATTGGTTTAATTTTTTTTTTCTGTAGTAACAATAGTTTAATTCCTTTTGTGTGATAATGTTTTAATAATAAATAATAGTAAGAAACAGAATTGGAAGGGTGCTCCTCGGGAGCAAACAGAAATATTCTTCATCCCTATCGAATCACGTGTCCGTTTCTATGGAAACAAGAATAGAAGGAGTCCGCTAGCCGCGTAGAAGTGGTTTGAGATAACAGTTGCTTTCGTCCCATAGCTATACTATTTCACTATATGTCAGAAAGAAATGCTCATAGTTGATTTCTCCTTCAAGTTCCAAAATATAAAGGAAAAGGAACATATAGAGGAAAATTTTCTCTTTTTTTGCCAAATTTCTTTAAAATATGCTCTATTTCTATTTAAACATACTATATACACTGTTTTGAATTTAGGATATCTATATACTTTAGACTTTCTTGAATATATTTTTAAATTTGATAAATTTTAAATTTATTTAAAATACATAAACAATTATATTTTTGTCAAAAATTAATAAAAAGTTCAATAAAATTTTAAATTGTCTTTAAAAGTATCATCTATTTTTAAAACATTTAAATGGTGATATTACTATTGTCGACAATACTTTCTTCTTCTTAATTTGAATTATTATTATTATTATATAGCATTATTACTTCAAAAATGAATAGATATTTCTGAACCAAACGATCGTTTAGCAGTGAAAACATTTTAAAAGCAAACATAGATTTAGTATTTACTCGAGAAAGACTTTTAAGAAAACTTTTGCTTGTAGAGCATCTCTAAACTAACTCTACAACTACCAAAGAAGAGCAAAGGGGAGTTACCCCAGAGCAGATTAAACCACTCTTCACTTCCGCTAGAGATGGTGAGGGAGAAAGAGATAGAAACCGCTGGTTGCCATGACTACGGTTGATGGAACCGATCCCTCTCTCTTTCCTCCTACGGTCGATGGTTATTAATTCTTGCATCGAAACGAAAGCAAGACGAGAAAAACCTGGTCTCAATAGACATACCTAAGAGATAACGTTAGAATAATTAGTTAGGCTACAGTTTAATGCGACCAATACACGGAATGCTACCGGTTACGAGTGTACATCACGCAAACTAAACTTGTTTTCATTGATCCTCTCTGTAGTAGGATGCGAGGAATACTGCACCATCGACATTGACGTGAGCATTTTTAAGATTTTCTCTGACGTAATTTATAATGCGTCTTAAAATAATCTTACCGACAAAACATAAATATCAATAATTCGTTAAAACAAACTTTTAAATTTAATAAATCAAAACTGTGGTAAGAAATCAAAAAAATATATATAACTTATATATATATATATATTTAAAATTTGGCTATAGAAGTTCCATTTTATCGAATTGATGGGATGAAATTTACGTGGCACTTGGCTTCCCCTTTTCTCTATGCATCGACATCAAATAACGCATTAAGTCTTGCCAGTTCTATATTTGTCGACTGAAAACTGTCTACCATCACGCGAGTTTCGATGATATTTGCACGGAAAAGCAGAGAGTCTGTAATTTGTTTGTCACGACAGGAAAGTATTAATTATATTATAAACTACATCTAAATTTAATCATTAAAGCCTTAAAATATTTACAATAGTTTGAACCGAGAACAAAGTTATGATTTACACTCGAAAAAAATCTATATATATTCAGCGTACGAAGAATTTTGCATATTCGAAATTTTCTTTTCTGGTATGCTTTCTTCCAACAACATATTTAATACGACATTGATCATACGGCTTCAGTTATACCATTAGTTCCGTTATACAATGTAATTTATATCGAATCGCTTAAAATCTTATAATAGTTCGTTAATATAATTTTTTTACTAGTTTAAATATTTGAACGTTTTAAAATATATTTTACAAGTATTGCAATTTCTATATTCATAACAAGTGAGTATAAACAAGATTAAGAGCATTACAAGCGGTTGTAAACTCAGCACGTGTATAAATTAAGCCCGTGTATAAAGCGATATAAAGTAGTCTTTTTTTCGGAACCTTCGAAACAAAATCTTGTATAAATTGGATTAATTTTTCAATAAAAGTAATATCTGTTAAAATCAATAATATCACAATGGCTATTTTTGAATTTTCTAATTATTTTCCTATGTAAATTTGTAGATTCACCCAGGAACGTTTAAGAAAGAAAAAAAACTTTATACGATATAAACAGAATTAACTTATTAAACAGCTTTTTAAGCTTATAAATTCGAAAATATATTTAAAATATTAATAAATTTAAACCATTCTTGTATATATGTTCGAACCGAAAACAGTAAGCTAATTACGAAACTACACGACCGACGAAATGAAAAATTAGTTTATATATGGTGTGATTAAAGAAACAATGTCCGCAATTAAACTAAAATGCTCATTAGCATAAACATAAATTTAATTTAAGCATAATGTTAAAATATAATTACAATTATTTTACTTTAATTAATGAAAACATCACAGAATCAGTTATAACGGAGTAATGTATTAAAATTCTATATAACAGGCCTACGTAAGCAGCATCCATGTTCGCGTCAGAAAATTTCTCGATTTAGTTTATTTTAAAATGTTTTCTAGCAAATTATGCCATTAAGAAAACAATTTACAACTAATATTTATAAAATATATAAGTTATCTATCTTTTCTCGAATTTTATAAATTTAAATAATTAAAATATGGAGAGAGAGAGAGAGAAAATGCAAATAAAAAAAACTTTTTGCCAAATAAATTTTTAACAATATTTAAATATTAAAACTTCATTTAAAATTTTAATCATTTTTTTTTTAATTTTGAAAGATTAAAATGCAGCGTGCAATAAATAATAACAACAATAATAATATAAAAATATATGTATATATATATATATTATTTATTCATATCAAAAATGTTTATATAATGACATCATATAATCACATACACGATAGCATTTTTCGATATGGAAGGGAAAACTCCAACTGGTAAATATTAAATTATTTAATACTTTGTCTAATGGATTAAAAATAAATAAGTTTAAATATTCCAAATTATCATATACAAATTATGAGAGAATTTTAAAAAATAAACCATGAATATAATTAACAATTTAATATTATAAAGCTATGTACACAATTTTCCCTAGAGCAAATACCTGATAATTTTCCATCAATGGATCATACCAATGAATAACACTCAAGAGTAATTATGTACTACAATCGAAAATAATTAACTGTCATGCATTGAATATAATTCTGTTTGTGAATTGTATAAAGAAATAATTTGCTAATACCCGATTAAAGAAGAATATTTATCAATTAATTCTTGTTTATTCCGGATAATAAATAACCTTACAAAACATTTGAAACGAATTGTAGCAAAAAATTAACTTTGTTAAGTAATTATTATTTTATTAATTATATATAATGGATAACTAATTAACTGAACATTCTTTTTAAACATATATTATCATTTAATATAATATAATAATTATCGTGTTCAAAATATTTTGATATAAGAATATATTTTGCCAAAACCCTCTTAAAAAGCTTATTAAAAAAATGACAGACTAGTTTAGATTATCTATCCTTTCTCAGGTAGTAAAATTATCATTTAAAACTAGAAACCTAACTATTTACTGGAAACTTTTATGATTATTATTATTATTATTTTTCTTAGCAAAGAAAATAATACTAAGTGTAGATTAGTTTTAGTACGAGGTAAAATAAAATATAGAAAGACCAAAATATAGATAATATTAAAATAATAATCGATAGAAGTCGGTAAAATTAAGAGATAACAAGGTAATAATATAACAAAATTTATGATGTCATCACAACTATAAAGCACAGCTGCCAACAAGGCCTAGAGAAGTTAACCTGGGTTAAGTATCGAAGCGTGTGATAGGCCTAACAGAAATATGAAAAAGAAGCGTTTACTTACATCACGATCCAAATTTAGTGCATCTTCTCTACTATATCCGAGACTCCTCATGTGTTTTAGGTAAGTAGTGGTGATGGGCACACTGTAGTCTATGTCAGGCAGGTCGCTGGATTCGGGCGAACTACTGCCTTCGTCGTTGCTATGGTTACCACCTTTCCCGCCTTCCTCTGGTCCTAGATGCATCCGTTTCTGGCAGTCAGCGCATGACATTAGAAAGTGGGTCACAGCTTCACGGGGCAAGAAGGCGTATGTTTCAGCAATCTGTAACGTAAAAGCTAAACATTTAACACTTAAAAACGGTAGAGAATCTCTTTACGCGATTCAATTCCCGGATGTTGTTAGATATGCAGTTATCATGCGCGATATGAGCGTACGACTGCGCGATGAGAAGATGCGTGAACCATTCGTGTTTGTTTAAAACGACTGCTTTCCATTCAAATACGCTCCGACGGATGACCTCTGCACCAACCATTGTGAAAATTAATATCCAACAATACGTTTTGATTTAAACCTCCCTTTCCTAGCCAAATACGGCATTCACGATCGGAATTTCATCTTTTATTTCGCCAAAATCGTTCCCTTCTTCGTATTTACATCTAGCAATTTTAAAATGCTAAATCGGCTCTTTTTTTGTTTAAAACGAGAATTTCCAGCTTAAAATATCGTTACGTTTTCGGATAAAATGAGAGATTCGTGTATATTAAACCGTATCCAAATCATTTTTTATACTAAAATTCTTTATTAATTAATAATTAAAATATTTTGTGATATTTTCGACTTTAAACTCGATAAAAAACTATATATTTCAGTATATTTTGACTACATAACAATATTCAGTATTTTTGCAAGATAAATATTCAACTATAAAAGATTTTTAATATAATTCTATATTACGTCATTATTTCTCTTAAAAATACAGGAAAAAATTTATATCGATGTATAATTAATAACATCATATCCCATTTTAACACCAAAAATATCAGAAAGCATTTAACCAAAAATAATTTGAATAATTAATGATTACAAATTTACGAAATTAATTTTTTGAAGAGTTTAATTTTAATAAAAGAAATCTTTAATCCGTATCACGACCGAAAGAGGGCATTAGTAATGAAATAAAAGAGATATTGTTGCCAGTTTAAGAGCCGTTAAAAGAAAAAAATATATATTATTTAAAAATTATTGTATTATTTTTTTTATTAAATAACTAAGATTTTCATATTTTTGTGATGTTTTATATTATATTTTAGTATAACTTCTTTTAATAAATTAATATTCGTCGAATCGTTTTGGCAATAGTCCAATTTTGGCTCGGACCACTTAACAGAATGCAGAAGCGCAAACGACATCGAAAATTGTCCAGTTCCGATTAAAACCTAATTTCGATACCAGATGTCGACACATAACATTTTGGCGACAGAAATTTAGCGTCAATTTATCAACTAACCTTTCTGCAGTCGGTTTTTTGATTTAGTTTCTCTACCTGTAATTTTATCGCAGAATTTATGTTATTCGCATTATAATAAATTATTCGTCGTTAATTATAATTATAAACTTAAATTTTTATTTTTGTTTTCGAATGGGAACGAAAAAAAAAACTAACAGGAATCACTTTAAACTGTAGTAATCTTTGGAGAAGTTTAATCCCGTCGCATAGTTTGCCACTCGGTGACAACACTGTTTATACCAACTTCTGATTAATTTACAGTCGACGTACAAATGGGGCCAATGACGTCATTGGACCAGACAGGACTAATCTGTCGCCACGTAGAAGGAGCTCTTACCATACGACATCCGAGCCCTATTGATTAAAGTGCTATTAGAACCGAGAAGGAACCGAGACTAAGAATGACGCTTTAACTGTCATCAGTACTTATCATGGTATAGAACTGATTTCAAAATAATTATCTAAACTATACTTCTCACTTAATAAAATTCGCTGGCTGCCAGACGACTACTCTATACTCGTAGACGTATTTCCTAAGTAAAAAAGCGTTAAAACAGTAAACAAAACAGCAACTTTTTCATAAAAACTGCACAACTGTAAATGTGGCTTTCCCTCACGGTCGTTCTGTTTAGAAATAAACGCACCGTATAACGAGTAAAGGAGGAAATTTAAATCTCGAAGCTTTTTTGTTTTTCGGAAAATTAAATTCGTATACGCGACATTCGTTTTTTAAATTTAATTTTTTAATAGTAATATAGTCGTATGGTAAAAATATTTTAAAGTTTATAATTTTAAAATTGACTATTCGTCATTTTATTGATTTAAGTCGATCGTATACCTGGTAAGGTCAATCGAGTCATTTCGGTCCACACCAATATGGAAATCGGTACGATGACAGAGCCATCTGACAAGTACCGGAGAGTCATTAGGAAGGACCGACGACAGAGCCATCTGTCTAGGAGCCATTAGGTCACGTGGTCTTTTCTTTTTTTTGCACCGTCTGGTTCGGTGAACCAGTATAGAGAAACCGTTGAGGTTTCTACCCTACCTACGTTTTCGCAATTATTTCCCTTCTTACTTGTTAGACAGTGTCTGAAACTAGATTAAAGATGCACCAAAGTCGGTAGTTTTAAACCTCTCCGGTTATTGAGAGAGAGAGAGGAACGTTATTTTTGTCTGGGAAAAGGAAGTAAGAGATTCTCAGTTTCTCTATCGAGAAGACAATTTTTCTTTCCTTTTTTTTCGATCGGAGATACTTTCGAAAGTGGCAACGTATTGCTAGATTTTCTTAAATATATTCTTCGATTTATGTAAAATATCGGTAAAGAGATTAATAAAGTTTAAAGATCGACGGATTATATAAAATGCAATTGACTCGGATTTGAAATAATGAATTCCGAGCGCGTTTCACTTACTTCAAAATACTGGAAATCATAACAAAAACAACACTCACCGCCTTGTAAGTCCTCTTCTGTCCCGCATGTTTGCCTCCTCTCCCTTCCATTTCCACATGAACTCCATATATAATATCGAAAAAGTTCTCGACGATGGCCACTTTTTTGTACACAGTTTCGTCTCTGGATCCATTCGTCTACGAGAGTTAAAATAAATATAATATAATATATATTTAAAAGCACTAGTTTGATGTCATACTGTTCATCTAGAAGCGACGACATCGAATACACGAGATGATATTTGGTTTCGTGACGCATACCTTCTTTAATAAGAACAATATTCATATTTATATTCGGATGCATAAAATTATTGTTGTTGGGATACAAACGTAACGACAGAGTTTCTATTATTGTTAAAAAACATATAGGAAGAATAATTTTTAAATTTTTTTTTTTTTATAAAACCTGTAGAATTTTGTCTGATTAATTTAAGAAGTGTAAAGTCTGTTGCCATGGTTACGGAACAGTTCGGAAATGTCGTGGAATGATCGACTCGATACCAATTTAATTTTTAAGACCCTTTAGTAATTTTAAAATGATTTAATTAAAACAAGCCTGTTTTAAATTAAACTTTTTACTTTAAATGTAAATAATTGATTTTATTAATCCTCGTTGTTGTTTCACTTTCTATCATTGGTCGATTTCGGCCGTGACGTCAGCGACGAACATTTTCCATCCGGGACACACGAGACTGTACCGAGTGAAAAATGGTAGCCTGCAATCCAGAGAACCTTGGCGCCGTCTGCTGTACAGACGATGAAAGAACTCTCATGGCAATTCTTATTTTTCGAGTCTCGACGAAAGGTGGTTCTGTAACGGATTTGTTGTAAAAGCAACCAGTTCCACCGCCTGTCAGATTCAATTTGAATCCAATTCGATAATTCGACAACCCCTATAACTCAAATGTTAAGCGAGGATATAGCTCCCATAACCCGTCCGAAACTTTACAAAACGTAATTTTTCACCTGTTGGACAGTTTCCTATATTATCTACATCGTTAGAGGATATGGATGAATTTTCCAATTAGCCATTAAGAGTTACTCGACATCTTTAACTGAACCAGTTTGGAGGACGAACGATATTCGAGTGAAACAACTTTTAAAATTATATACGATTTCGTCTCTGTATCTTTCGACACTGTTCTTACGTCACTCAGTAACCAACCGGATCATTTATTTAGGGACCAAATATCAATTTTAACAATCTCGGTATACTAGACCATCTTCAAATATCCGTTCTTAATTTGGCGCCGAAACAGAGCATGAAATTTGCACCGTTACAAAATACATGAGGGACAAACTGTTCCTTCGGGTGCTATGCGCTATTACATCTCCAATATTTTAAACATTGAGAAGTCTACCAATACTAAATTTTAGAACAGGTCTTATATAAACAATACGATGGGTGGTGCGGCTATCGGATGAGTGGGCGGTGCTAGTGCATCTAGGTTCAGACGCGGAGAGGACCCGCACATCGACATTTGCTGCCTGAATATGACCCGCCTGAACTCTTCAGCGAAAATTAGGAATGCGGGAGATGCCACTGCATCCTTTTCACCTCTCTAATTGCTACGCTACCGCTATCCCTCTAATTGCATTTTATAAATATTAAAATATTCTTATAATTCGAAAATTAAAAGTAAACATCGATCCAACGATCTAAAAGCCTTATTGAAACTTCCAAACGAGTTTTCTAGCTAGCGATACTTTCGTATCCTCATCCCGAGTAACTCCAACCTTATTTTCTGCCGATCGGTATTTAATTCCAGAATATATCCCGTAAATAACATTTTTTTCCTCTTGTCGGACGTAATTTGATGTGTTATTCTGGAAATGTTCGAATTACGGGACCGTCCGAGTATGGTCGATAAATTTCCGACAGATTAGTAAAGATCGAAGTACGTATGCAGATTCTTAGCAGAGACTAGCATCACCTATAAAGAGAACTGGCATCAACCCTTTTATCTCTGGAACAAACGATAGGCTGAACTTCGTTCTGCTCCAACTTCCTCTACCGACGCCCATGTTTGAAGCTTCGATAGTGTTGGTTACCACGGCAACGCCTGACGTCTGCCACCTGTTAGCTCCAGCGTCCGCCATTTTGTTCCCGTTGGTGAAGGAAATTTTTTCCGTTTATAAAAAATACCCAGAAAGTTGACATTTAGAACATTTTTACGCGCGTATAAAATTACAATTTCGATTAATATTTAAAAACAAATATTAAATCATACGAAATTTCGGCGCTGTAATATTTGAATCTGTACGTAAAATGTAGAGATTTACCATGTATTATACATTCAAAAAAATTATGTTTTTAGTGAATATCGATTTATTTGTGGCATAAAGATATCGATATTTGTGGATATTAAGAAACGATTGCCGTTTTATTATTGATATTCGTATCCGTGCTGGACTTCTTAAATGATGTAGGTTATAGAGGGAACATATAAAGAAAAACAATCTGGCAATAAGAATGCATACAACCCTTATATGTGGGCACAGCTGGAAGCTATGCTCGATGCAGAACCTAAAGACGGAAGCGCATCAGCGGAAACAGCTGCTTATGAAGTTGACAAGGACGAGTTAACCGGGTTTCGGTGAATAGTCTATAATGATAGCACTAATTCAACACAACGCTTCTTTGATATCTTCGATTCCAGTTAGAAAGAAATACGTCAGACGCCAGATATTACCCGCTTTGTGGGTTTGGTAGTGCTCGATACCGCTGCTGCACCGTGGAGGTACCGTCGTGCTGTTCCTAAAATAGCATTTCCCGGATATATTAGTGAAGCCGAGAAACGCGGAGAGAGGGGAGTGTACGGGGGCAACGAGAGAGCGAATTAGTGCTCCTCCTGTCCTTCTAAAAATTTCCAACTCCTGTGCACTTCCCTAGTTAATAAGGAAGGGCGAACCTTGAAATCGACGAGCGGCGTTGCTTGGAGACCGTCCGGTATCTAGGCAACGGGCTGTGTCCCGGCCCGGGGCCAATCTGTCTCCTCCACCCGCCCTGTTCGGGAAAATTAGGACAGAAGGACTGAAGTTACATCAACCATAGGCCTTATATCGATCTGTGATCCTATGGCTGAGTGAACGCGTGCGTTGTCAAGGTGATGCTGGAGGCCTGGGGGTGGAACTGTCCCGATAAAGGGGGAGAGAGAGCGGAGAGGCAAAGTCTCTTTTGGGTTGAAAGTACCGATTTTTTAATAACTTTTCAGTTTTGGAAGTATTATTTTATATATATTCTTTTTTATAATCAATATATGTAGACGAATTCTTAGGTTTTTTAAATTCTCTTCTCATATCAGAAAATGAGATTTTTGTTAATCGAAAAAGACATTTTAGTCAATTTGAAACGTATCTGTTGATTATTAATAGAAGCGAATGTGGGATAAGGACACCAATTTAACATCCCCCTATTGGAACCGCACGACTCACCTCTGACGATTTTGTTGGATCGATTGAGAGCTCTCTGGCCTACTGAGGGGTTGCGTGCCTGAATCAGTGTCCCTGACGCCATCTTGTCTCTATCACTAAAGCGCCTGCGCATTTAGTAATATAAAGCTGTTCCTAGACCGTTATATGATTATTTTTTAACCCTAAACTAATATTGATACCAACATACGACGAGTGATAAATATAACTAGTTACAAATTATAATTATATATATATAGCTTAAGATATAAATTAAAAAAATAATAATAATTAAAAAAATGACTGTCAAACACACTACCGCCTAGTATAAATTTATGTATAATTTTGTTTATTATGAAAAATTTATGATCATTCCTTTAGTAGTCAACCTCAATTATACAAAAACTAAAAATAAACATGGTAGACAGTAAACATTTTTCAAGATTTATTCTTAGTGTAAGAACTTGATCTAAATATAAAAGTATCTAGCAATTGTACTAGTCTCCAAATAATATATATACTGTATATATATATATATTTTTTTTTTCTTTCGATATCCAAACGTCGTCTTAATACAAGTACAAACAAAAACTAAAAAAAATTGTACGAGAAATGTTTACTAAGTAACTTGGAAACTAAAGTTCACCTAATCTTGTTTTCTAGTTTAAAGCATACAAAGAATTTTTATATAAAAATATAATAGATTAAATTTTTAATTAGTAAGCGTAAAATAATAATTAATTCACTGTTTTAAAACCCATTAATCATAACGCGCAATATGTTTCTAAATAGCGCTTACAAAAATTATACATATATATATATTTAACTTTAAAAGTTGCTGGAAAATTTTTAAGAACGTTTTAATAATAATAATAAGTCCTGCTGCATTTTACGTAGAGAGAGATATTTAGTTAAAAGCAAATTTTCAATTCTTTACCAAAAAATGAACGAGTTAAACCCGCACCAACTTTAAAATTTTCTTGTTGTTTCGTTAAGAAAAATATCTGTTTATTTAGCTTAATTGAATCTAAAATATTAAAAAAAAAAAATAATAACTCTTTTATTTATTAAGCTCCGTGTTCCAAAGTGCATTTGGAAAAAGCAGAGCGGTCGCACCTGTACACTATCCCAGTTATACAGACTGTTATATGGGGAAGCAGCTGTCTCTGCACATGTGACACTGGGAAACGGTAACTATAAACTCTCCCTTCTAATTCCACTCTGGGATGGTTTCTTATCCGATAATATTAATCCCATAGATCTATAATATATTAAGATTATCTCTTACCTCTTTGTATATATATTTATTTATTTTAATATACACTAGCCTACTAATAAGGTTTATAATAAAAATTATTTAGCACATGTTTTTTTTTACGCGTCATCATTCGGTTAATTTTCGAAAATCTTTTTCCCATATTAACCTAATGCGCTGATGTTTACGTGTCCGGGAGCATTTCTAGTTAATTGTAACTAGAAATATTACTATAAGTAAACATTTCGGTTTGATTTTTAATGGCATTTTAAAACTTTTACCAAGAAAATATGGTGTCAATCGTCGATACCAGCAATTTTAAACTCATCATTTAATGGTAAACATTGGAAATTTTGTTAATTTATAAGTCGAATATCGGCCATCTGTCACGTTCGACTATGGCCAATGATTTTTATCTTTGAAACGTAATCTAAGTATCAGGAAAAAATTGAAACATGTCCCTCGAAATATAGGAATGATATTCATAAATTATGAAAATTTAATTCGTGTATAGTATTTGTTTCATGTATTTTTTTTTCCTGGGGATATCTATCGAAAGTTGCTAGTCTCATTTATTTTATTTAATATTTTGAATTTATCCGGAAACGTCAGAATGTAGAAAATTTAGGCCAATCGTTGGGAATTTCTGCTCAATTAAAAATTTTTCTCGATTTATTACCGAATTAAATAAAAATATTTGAGGAACTAAATATATATTTTTTTCTATTTTTTTTATATATCTCGGTTATTGGAAAAATATTGAAATTCTAGCAGTTTTAAACCGAAATAAATGGTTGAACGTTTCCAAAATGGAACCGAGAAAAGACACGTTGGTAACCTAAATATTTCAATTGATATCACACACACACACGGTGTGGTTTTAGGTGTACGGTTTTTTTTCGTAATTTGGAGTATAGAAGAAGTCAGCCCAGAGTTCTGGTAGGTAAACAAGACGACGCCGAAACTCTAAGGCGAGTTCAGGTACGGCACGGAGTATATGCGATGTTGTCCGTTGTCATGACAACAGGCTTCTCCTGTTGCTCGGTGAGGTTTCAAGGCCGGTCCTCACATACACCATGTCCCAGACCATTTTGCAAGTTAGTACATATAATATTATTGCAATATATATATATATCTATATATGCTCCAGTTGAAAATACACTTTTTATCAGTTTTTTTTTTTACGTGAGATTACCCAAAAATTTATTCTGCCACTTACATACTTGAGAATTTAAAAATTTGACTTGCATTTTTCAACATATTTCCTGGGAAAGAAAGCATGTAAAATTAGATTTTTTCCCACCAAAATTTTCGGAATTAAATTTACTGTACACAGTTTATTAAATATGGAAAATGGAGTTTTTTTTTTATTATATTTAAGAACACAATTTCTTATTTTCGTAGATAAAACTAGAACTACTATTTTCTTTATTATTATTATTATTATTAATTACTGATAATAATATAACGATATAATTTAACAAAACTTAAAAAATAAAACCATGATAATTTTTAAAACAGTATTAAGAAAAGAAAATTTTTATTTCTTCTTTAAAAAAAAGCTACTTCGATACCAACCTTCTGAAAATTTTTAATTGTGAACAAATGATATTAAAAAAAAAACGAATCATCGTCAAATATAAATATTGAATATTTAATATTTGTTATAAAAGCTACCGAGTTTAATTCTGGAAACATCTCTACGTTGAATCTACAGTTTTGCTGGAGGCCTTATAAACAAAAATGGAAATGATCCCAACCGACTCGCTCATATTCGGAATATCTTACAAATCTCCAAGATGGCTTCAAAATATCTCCAAGATCAATTTGATGCCATCTTGGATGATACGATCGATCAAAGATGATGATCGTATCATCATCATCATCCTACATAAGAAGATTTGGATTTTTCTTCACTCTCGTTTTTAATGCGAAAATAAATAAAGGTATCTAAAATCGATATATTGAGAATTCGATTTATTGCTGATCAAACTCGGTTACTGTTAACACTGTTTACTTCTTTAATTATTAATTTTAAACACCACATAACGGTAACAAAAATATTACGTTTAATATATTCTGCATTTTTTTTTCTTCTTGAAATTTTAATAGATAAATTAATTATTAAATGAAAAATATTTTCATATCATTTTTATTCGTATTGCTTGAAACAAATTTATTGCGTAAATGGCTTTCGAATTTCATTTTTTTTTTTTTTTTTATGTTTACGAATCAGAAGATATAAGAGGCAAAATAAATGATATATAATTGGTAAAAAATTTTAGGAAGGCTGTAGAATAATTATGCTCCTCAAATTTTGGTTAGTTTTATTCTTTCGGTAATGAACTGATTGCTCATTCTGAATACAATAAGCGAATTTATAATGTGGAGAAACAAAACCCGATCTTTACAAGAATCGATTTTGAAATTCTTCAGCGTGACATTGCTTCTTTCTGAGTCGATAACCAATCAAAATTACTAAACCTGGATCCAGAAAGAATGGAAAGATTTGCATTATTTCCGTTGTAGACGACTCGGCGTCCAGTTCTCCACCCTACAGGACTGACAAGAGTTCCAATGTCTGAGATTGCACTTATATTGATTTTGGCTATTCTATAGGTTTGCAAACTTATAAGGTGTGTTTTTTAACAAATCTGTCTTTCGTAGGCGTATAACATAAACAAAAACCTTTATAAATTAAGAAAATTTCGTTATACAAACCCAATTCTTGGTTGGCACCCAGACACTCGTTCCATTTCTATGTGGCCGAATTTCTTCACAGCGATTCGAATGGCTAGAGCCAAGGAATTCACTCATGGAACTTGTAAAATTCGGAAACGTTTTGGGGTTTTTCGTTATGGAGAAAAGGAGAGCGACTGAATAATTAAGGGTTTTATCCAAAATTGGGCCAAATATTATTTAGTATAAACGGGCAATATTTGGTATACGACTCACTCTCTGGATTTGATCCAAAGTAAAATGTGGGTCTTGTACATCATTTCTGTATAGCTAGACTTAAAACATGCCTCATTAGCTTTGTCATTAAGGACTGTGTAATTACCTCATTAAGTTTCTGAAGTCTGCAGATTGGTTGCAAAACGGAGTATTGAAAGAAGAAGAGAAAAAATTCTTGTATGCAAAAGTAACAAAACTCAGGGGAAAAACAAAAGATGGTATCATATTTTAAAATAGATCACGTTATGAAATATAGTTTTAACTTCATAATTAAATACTTACGATGTCATAAGCGAATATAATTTTTTTTTTTTCGTTTTCTTTCTGCGTTAAAGAAGAGCGTATTTTGATATTTAGTTAACTGTTCGTCTTTATTTAGCAGCTTCAGAAATGACTAGATAGGGAAATTTCCCGACTTTTTAAACTTACGAATGTGATGTAGAATAATCTAACTTGGGCTCCCATATTGCTGGAATCCCTAACTGGTCGATAAAAGCTGGCGCTGACTCATACGTATCTACCCCGAACTAGTCCCGCTCTATTCTCTACCCACCCATTTTTGTCCTGCAATGTAAATAGGGCTTCAATATCACATCTAACCATAACCGAGAACTTTAAAAAGAACAGTTTCTTATAGCTCAGGTAGAAAGGATTACCTTTAGTATCTCACAATAGCTATGCTAGTTCAGCAAAAAACGAATCTTACAATCTACAGATTTTCCCAAGTTACAATAAAAATGGTTAAAGTCACGGCGGTATTTTAGGACAATTTTAAGAACACAACAATGAAGAAGCGCGCGCTATTGCGTTACGCACATTTTATACTCAAATAAACTCGAGGCAGAATAAGCTTCTCGACTCTCTGTTTCCACTACTAGTATACGTGACTAGACGGAAAAAAAAGATCTGCAGTCACAAGTCGCACACGTGACGAGGTGTCAGAGAACGCCGAAACTAAGGGTTGTCCCAGCGACCAAACCCCCCGAGGGGCCGAAACTATGACGAGAGAGGAAGACAGCGGGACCATCGACCCAAACACTTGGCAGGCTGGTGATGCTTTTCCTGCAGAGCGGAGCTACTATACAGGACAACTCCATCACGGGGCCATATGACGTCCGCTCTCCCCTGTATTTCTCCATTCTTCCAAACCCCTGCGCAATGAACTATTCCAGGTACCACAATTATATTCTCTCCTTGCATCCCATTCGGTTCGATCTTGGTTATTAAAGGCCATTTTCAATTTTTTCCTCATTTATACCGTGCAAAGGCAAAACTAATTTTCGACAGTAATTTAGTGACTAAAATAAGCAAAATTATCGTTAAAACAGCTTAATGGAAATATACGAAAAGTTATAAAAAGGATAGTTTATGGAACGTGTATTTAATTCCGCCATTTTATCCAATAATTTTCATATCCACAGATATTGTACGAGCGGAACTATGGAGGCGTTTTCCGAAAACATAAATTAAAATTTAGAGATTAAAAAAAAAAAAAGAAAAATCAGTTATAAATTAGTAAATTTAAATATATCCAAAAGCAACAAAACTTTTTTACAAGTTTCGATTCGTAACTTTCTTGCATCAGTGGCTTGTATGACAGTAAAAGATTTGATGGATAGTGCTACCTGCTCCAAGTCCCATTTGAATGTACAATTAGTGTTATCGATAGATGGAAATATAGGCTCGGTATCATATCCTCCTATCTATATTATAAAATCCGGTTATATCTTTTTTCGAAATATTGAAATTTGCGAATTTTGCAGCAGCAGCAGCAGCAGCGAAAATGCTTACTACCAATAAAATACATAACGTATACTTTTTAAAATTAAAAAATAACAATTATTATACGTCAAAATAATCGTCTTTAGTATATTAATTATGCACCAAAGACGGTATCCGAGATACCACGCATGAACTATCTTCGAGTTATTTTGGAATGCACTTTATGAATGCATCCATTTCTCTGCCGCCAAAATGACTTTAGACAAGTAATAATTATATAGTTTATTCTCGTGTTTGGTTAGGATGAGGGCTTCACCTGTCTTCCCCTATTGTAGAAAATGTGCGAAGCCCTGCCTTTTCCAATGTTGTTCCCCCCTTCCTGGTGTAGAGAGGTGTAGGCCTTCAATCGATCCCGCT